>CABHPQ010001820.1:17574-29720 GCA_902168405.1 Peromyscus aztecus
CCTGCCTCTGCCTCCCGAGTGCTGGGATTAAAGGCGTGCGCCACCACCGCCCGGCATGAACTATTTTCATGACCATAGAACTGACAAATAGATGTAAGTAAACTAAGGGGATACTAGGAACCGTAAAAACAGCTATGCTGACGGCAGCCTTACTGTTAAAAAAGGAAAAAAAAAAAAAAAGAATATGTGGGCTAGCAAGATGGCTCAGAGGGTAAGGTACTTGTTGCCAAGCTGATGAGCTAAATTTGGTCCCTAGGACCCATATGGTAGGATAGAACCAACTCCCAAAAGTTATCCTCTGACCTCTATATTAACACTACACACATGCACGCATGCACACACACAATAAATGTAAGGGAAAAAACATGCAAGAATATGTAGAGCGTGAAGGCAGAGGCAAAATCTAGAGTGGACAACGTAGGTGGCCCTGTGTCTTCAGCTCTCCTCAGCCACTGCCACATCAACTGGAACATAAAGCTCAGGAGCAGCTCTCTGCACGTGTGTCTGTGTGAGGGGTCAGATCTTGGAGTTACAGACAGCTGTGAGCTGCCATGCGGGTGCTGGGAATTGAACCCAGGTCCTTTGGAAGAGCAGCCAGTGCTTTTAACCACTGAGCCATCTCTCCAGCCCCAGTCCTTTCCCTTTCTCACCTCTTCTTGAGTCAGTTATGGAATTTGATAGATAAGAAACTTGATGAAAATAGTAGATAAACTTTCTTACATCATCTTATAAAAACTAGTAAGAGTCCAAACACAACCCAAAACAGCACATTGTTTTCAAAACATAGCCTTACTTTTTAGTTAAAATTCTACTAGTGGATTCCTTCAAAAGAAACACAGACACAGGCATGGTGGCATATGATTTGCCATAATCCCAGAATTCAGGAAGCAGAAACAGGTGAATCTCTGAGTTCAAGGATAGCCTGTAAGGCCTACACAAGTGAGATCTGTCTCACTTAAAAATAAATAAATAAATAAATAAATAAATAAATAAATAGATAGATAGATAGATAGATAGATAGATAGATAGATAGATAGATAAATAAAGAGGGGGGAATGAAGGAGACTTACAGACATATTTTGAACAGTGTGAAGACAGTTTCCGTGGCTACAGCCCTCACGTGTTTAGTGTCCCCCCATGCCAACTAGTCCTCAGGCGTATGAGCAAGTATCTTGTATCTCCTTGGCCTCAATGTGTGTGTACTATTTGTCTGTTAACAGCCAACACATCCTGGTGAGCATGCTTTTTTACTTTTGTTCTCTGGTAAGAAAATGGCCTAAATGACTTGGCCTACTCTATCTCCACTTGTAATTCCATAGAGATTTAGAAAGAAGACAGCCTAACCGAAAAACCCCATAAACTCCATAGAGCAAATAATACCAGCAGATTCTGATAGGTAAAATGCAATGATCTCAACTCTATTTTTATTTTTCATAGTTTCTGCATTATTTATTTATTTATTTTAAATTTTACGTTCACTAGTGTTTTGCCTGCATGTATGTCTGTGTGAAGGTGTCAGATCTCCTGGAACTGGAGTTACAGACAGCTGTGAGCTGCCATGTGGATGCTGGGAATTGAACCTGGGTCCTCTGGAAGAGCAACCAGCACTCCTAACCGCTGAGCCATCTCTCCAGCTCCTCAGATGAACTTTTTAATGGAATAAATCTGTATGAAATTCAAGGAGAGGTCTGAGGATACAGCTCAGAGAAAGCATTTGCCTAATATGTACAAGGTTCTGGATTTGCTCCCACAACATCACAAAAACTAAAGATAAATAAATGAAATGAAATTCGAGGGAGAAAGGGATTGGGGAGATGGCTGTGTCTCACTTTGCAGCCTGGTTGGCCTGGAACTGGACATACAGTCCAGGCTGCACTTGAACTCATAGAGATCCATCCACCTGCTTCTCTCCCCAGTGCTAGTATTAGGGTGCAGGCCAACACTCCCAGGCAGGATTGGGACTTTTAAGATAACCCACCTGAGCTAACACTGTGATGAAGTTTCTATTTAAATGGACAGCTTCATAAAGTGCCAGGAGAACGGCCTCATTGGTTTTGAAAAAAAAAAAAAAAAAAGAGAGAGAGAATAAGGTTCATTCTTAGAGAACAGAGAATATAAAACATTGTAACTACGAAGAGCTCCTCACTGTCAATCCCTCTATTTTCCCTTTGGGTAGATGCAAAAGAGCACAGGTTGAGAACCTGAAGCCCTGGGCCCAGTTCTTCCCACCCCTACCCAGCTAAACCCGAAAGAGGCTGACACCCAGCCTTAGTCACTTCATTCCAAAGACAAAGCTAGTAAAGATGACCTAACACTCAAGAGGTAGAGGCAACAGGATTGCTACAAGTTCGAGGCCTGCCAGGATCTATACAGAGAGTTTCAGGGCAGCCAGGACTACACATAGCAAGATCACATCTCAAAAACTTTATTTTTTATTTATTTTTTCTTTAAGACAGGGTTCTCATGTTGTCCAGATTGGCCTCAGCTCACCACAAAGCAGAGGGTGATGGTAAACTTCTGATTCTCCTATCTCTACCTCAGGAGTGTTAGGATAACAGGCAAATGCCAATCACACTCAGTTGATTTAATGTTGATGATCAAGCCGAGGACTTTTTGCACACTAAGCAAGCATTCTATCAATCCCAGCAGAGATCTCCAAGAATCCACTGTTGCTTAAAACCCAAGAAACACTTCAGAAATCATCAAAAAAAAAGTTTTAATCTGTAAAAGGTTGAAAGGAGGTTACATTTTCTACTCTCTGCTCTCATATTCAGCAAGAGAACCCACACAAAGTCCAAGTACTTACTGCACCGAGATCTTCTCAGGGGCATCTGCTATGAACATGCTGCCCACCTGTGGAAGGAAAGAGGAATCACAGATTTTATACAGGAGGCAGGAGAGAAGCTCTGTGCCTAAGAATTGAATCAGTGAAAAACAGAACAAGCAACTCTGAACCATCAGGACACACAAAACCAGCCCACTTTGAAAACTGTAAAAGACTTACGAATAATAAATGAAATAGTGAGATTCCCACTAAACCATCTAGACTTTCAATGTGTAAGTTTAGTAACAACATCAAGGTGGATAGCAACCTAAATATTCTAACCGCTGCATGTTTCCTAGAAGCTGTTTATTTGCAGTCAGAAACCAACTGACGAAGAACTTCAAGCTTGTCCTGATACCTACAACTACAATCCCAAACTCACAAGTTCAAGGTTAGTCTGGGCTACACAGGGAGTGGGGGCCAACCTGAACTACAGTGTCAGAACTTGTCTCAAAAGGAATAAAAGAAACAAGAATTTTGAACTTCAGAGAAAGTCGGCTGATGTCAACCAGCTGGAGCTGTCCATGTGAGACCTGTCTTCTCAGAGCACAGGATCTCAGCTTACACACTGTCAAGGAAGGCAGACAGGCAACTGGCACAAGCTGCTTCAATACATGGGATCAGAAGTCAGATGGGATGGTGCACAATGGCTTGAAAGGTAGAGGAAGGGTCAGGAGTCAAGGTCGACCTTAGCTATGTAACAAGTTCATTGCTAGCCTGGGTTTCATAAGGCCCTACCTTAAAAGAAAAAAAAAATTAAAGATGTCTGAGAACATCATTATATCTAATTAATATCATCAAATATCAATATCAAAGTCAAGCTTCCATAGCCTCTGAGACACTTCAGTGATTTGTGTCTCAGGTAAAGCATTTCTAAGAGTCTTTTGAAATTAGGCTCTAAGAAGAAAAAGGTTAAATGCACAGGCACCAGGAGGAAACTGCCTGGGGTGGAAGAACAGTTGTTTTGTGCACTGAACTCAAAACACTACCTCAGCTCTAGGGCACTTGGATACTACTGCCCCCCAAAGACAGGTTCCAAATCTGCCTCCATTTTAGGACTCAGTAGACTTCTAGATCTCCCTATCTCTCTTTTTTCCTTTTTACATATTTTACCATTTTTTTAATCTTTTTTTAAGATTCTTTATTACCAGGAGGTGGTGGTGTATACCTTTAGTCCCAGCCTGTGCCTTCAGTGTTTGCCTAGCATTCCCAAAGCTCAGGTTCAATCCTCAGCACATGCCAACAGAGCATGGCAGTGACATGCCTGATCCAGTCACTAGGGATCACATGGCCACAGAAGACCACAAAAGAGCACTGGGGAGGACCCCATGTATACCTTCTATTCTGTGTTCTACAGTCAACCTCCAAACAGAGTCAACTCAGTCTTGAAATGGAGTGTTGACTATGTTGCTCAAGTTGATCTTGAATATGTAGGCTTAAGTAATCCTCATCTTACCAAGTAGCTGGGACTGCAAGGCCAATTCTTCTGTTATTATTGCTGCTGCTGCTGCTGCTGCTGCTGCTGCTGCTGCTGCTGCTGTTGTTGTTGTTGTTTGAGACAGAGAATCTCTACACAGCTTGGACTGCCTTAGAACTCACTGTATTGACCAGGCTGGCACCACACTCATAGAGATCTGCCTGTCTCAGCAAAAGTCTACATTAATGTGCACCTTTTCTTTCCTTCATTAGGTTGGTTGGTTGTTTTTGAAACAGAGTCTCATTATGTAGCCCTGGCTGGCCTGAAACTGGAGAGTTTCCTGCCTCTGCCTCTGAAGTGTTACAGTTAAAGTCATGCACCACCATGACAGTTTCCTTCTTTGTTTTTGAAACCAGATTTGTTTATGTAACCCAGGCTAGCCTCAAACTCATAATTTTCCTGCCTCAGCCTTCCCAATTATGGGATCAATCCACGACTAAGCCCAGCTGTACTTTTTATTAATTAGTCAGGAAAAAAAATATCAGTCCTAGAAAAATCAAAGCTATTTAACCTGGTTTTGGAATTTGATAAAAATGCTATGGTTCCAACCAGAGTCTGGTGACCCACAACTGTAACCAGAAAGACTGTCATGAGTTCCAAGTCAGCCTACACTACAAACTGAGTCTGTCTCCAAAGTGTAAATAAATCAAGGAAATACCATTCTAATCAAATCAAATCTGCTCTGAGTACCCACTCTCTCCTCCTCACACCATCACCTCAAAGATATCTGAACTGAGCCCAAATTTGCCCACCCCTGAAGGCTTCCTGTACTTCTCGACAGGAAGGGAAAAAGCACAAGCAGAACTTACCATATTTGTTAAGGCAGAGAAAAAACCACTCTGGTGTTCTTCTTCCTTGTCTTTATACTGCCTAGAAAGACAACTAAATTAAACTTCAGGCTTTTTTTGTCAAGTATATATTCAACCCTGACATTCTAGGTAATCAGGGCAGAGTACTCTCAGAACGTCTGACTCCAGAACTAAGGCTGACGCTCTAGCCACGGCAGTCCCCCGCACACTGAGAGGCACCCATCTGCTCTTGAGGGAGTGTGTACCAAAATGCCTGGCTACTTTGGGAGAGACTTAGAAAGCAAGCTGCAAAAGTGTGAAATTCCTCTGGCATATGGCTGATCTAGTTATTTCCCAAACAGATGATGACTTGAAAAGTGTGGCAGTGAAAATTCTTTCGGGCTGTGACAGTGAAAACCTTGTCTGTTTGAAGGAGGAAGAAAGTTGAAGAGCTAAAACATTTGTGGAGATGGGACACAGGGGCTGGCCCTTAGTGGGTTTACAGACACTTCTGGTTTCCATTCATGGAATGCCAAATCCTTCCCGATCCATTAACCATGGGATGAGGGAAAGCAAGCACCATGTTAAGAGAGCCCGAAACTAAACAAGGCCTGTGGGAAGCTGAATCACTTATGAAAAAAAAACAATTGGTTCATGAGTGTGTTTCAGTAACAGAGGTTGCTCTTAGCTTGCAGAAGGCCCTGGGTTCAATCCCCAGGGGAAGGAAGGAACGTATTTACATCTGTCAAATGAGACCTAACTCAGTATGCTTTCGCTTCCTATTCTTTTAAAGAATTTTAGGGCCGGGCGGTGGTGGCGCACGCCTTTAATCCCAGCACCTGGGAGGCCGAGCCAGGCGGATCTCTGTGAGTTCGAGGCCAGCCTGGGCTACCAAGTGAGTTCCGGGAAAGGTGCAAAGCTACACAAAGAAACCCTGTCTCGAAAAACCAAAAAAAAAACAAAAAAAAAAAGAATTTTAGCAGAGGCAGAAGCAGGTGGATCTCAAGTTTCAAGGCCACCCTGGACTTCAGAGCAAGTTCCAGGATGGCCAGGGCTACACAGAGAAACCCTGGGTTTTTTGTTTTTTAGAAAAGAATTTTAAAGTGGTGTTTTATGAGCTTTCTTACATAGAAAATGGTATTTACATGATACACTGGATAAAATGGAAAAGCCTGCTTTGTAGCTATAGAGCTATAACAAAATACCAAGGCTGAAAAAGAATGTACCTAATTGTTTAAAAGTGGACGCTAACTAGAGGGCGACGCCCCCTGGTGTTAGAAAACAAAGCCCCTCGGATACCATCAAGCTGAGCAGATGCAGCTGCATGCAGCCAGACCTCTAACTATGCTTTTGGGATAGGTTAGGAATTTTTACCTAAGAATTCTAACAAATCTCTTCCCTACTCACCCAGTTCAGATGAAAGTGAGCCTTTTCCCCTGTGGAAAAGCAGACTCACCTGTTGTACTCAGATAAAGCCTGAGTGATCACAAGCCCCATTCCCTGGAAGAGAAAACACAGTACAGCTGGAATAAGCGAGGAGCCTTTAGGTGTTGGTGGTATTGCTGTAGGTATTGCTGTAGCTCAGCCGGGGGACATTAAACCCTGAAGTCTACACCCAAGAAGAGCTGCCAGGAAGCTGACATCAAGAACAGAAATTCTAAGTACAATTTTTATTTATTTGTTTTGTCAAAGCAGCAAAAATCCTAAACCAAGGAGAGTGAAAAGCATCCTCTTTGGAAAGATTGTTATCTAATTATTTTGCTTAATGTTCCCAAAGACCATTTAAAATTGAGTAACAAGCTGGGCGGTGGTGGCGCACGCCTTTAATCCCAGCACTCGGGAGGCAGAGGCAGGCGGATCTCTGTGAGTTCGAGGCCAGCCTGGTCTCCCAAGCGAGTTCCAGGAAAGGCGCAAAGCTACACAGAGAAACCCTGTCTCGAAAAACCAAAAAAAAAAAAAAAAAAAAATTGAGTAACAAGAGGCAAAACAGAGCAGTTCCCAGGGATCCTTTTCACTTCTGAAGAGACAATGAAGCTAAAGAGTCACATAAAAAGACTCATATAGATCCCCAACAGCCACACAAAGGGACAGTGAGTCTTGGATTAAATGGGGATGAATACAGGCAACCCATTCGCAGGCTACAGGAAAGTGGGGAAGGGGCTGGCGAGAGGGCCCAGTGGGGAAAAGCTATTGCTGCCAAGCCTGAGGGCCTGAGTTCAATCCCCAGGACCCACAGAGTGAAAGACGAGAAATGACTCCTGCAAGTCATCCACTGACTTACACACACACACACTCACTTACATACACACACACACACACACACACACACACTCACTCACACACACACTAAATAAAACAAATTTTTCATGGTGGTGGGTCCTTTGTTTTGTTTTGTTTGTTTTTTTGTATTTGCTTTTGTTTTGTTTGTTTTGAGACAGGGCCTCACTACAAAACTAGCCCTGGCTGTCCTGGAACTCACTACATAGACCAGGCTGGCCTTGAACTCACAGAGATCCACCTGCCTTTGCCTTCCAAGTGCTGGTAATAATGTGGCCAGCATAATTTTTAAAAATTGAAGAAAAAAGAAAGGGAAAGGAAAGAAGCATAGAATAAATATTAAAATGGCTGCAGAAGTTTGAATGTAATTGGCCCCCATAAACCCTTAGGGAGAGGCACTATTAGGAGGTGTGGCTTTGTTGGAATGGGTGTGGCCTTGTTGGAGGAAGTGGGCCTTGAGGTCTTCTTGGCTCAAGCCTCTCTCAGTGTGACACTCAGTCTCCTTCCTGTGGCCTGCAAGATGTAGAATCTCAGGTACCTCTCCAGCACCATGTCTGCATGCCACCTGCATGCCACCATGTCCCACCATGACGATAATGGACTAACCTGCTGAACTATAAGAGAGCCATCCAATTAAATGTTTTCCTTTATAAGAGTTGCCATGGTCATGGTGTCTCCTCACAGAAATAGAAAGCCTAACTAAAATAATCATAAAGATCTATTAAGGTCACAAAGATGAGGATTAAGGTCACAAGGACAAGACATGCACATACTTTTTTCATGAGGGAAATTAAAAAAAAATAAAAAAGATAGGAAAGCTGGGCTGCAGTGGCGACACATACCTTTAATCCCAGCACTGGGGAGGCAGAAGCAGGTGGATCTCTGTGAGTGCAAGGCCAGCCTGGGCTACAGAGAGTAAGGAAATAAAGCCAAACACTTGGTCATCTTTTTCTCCCTATATCCAGAAAGCAGACGTGATTTTGCAAAATTTTAAGGACACATACAGCAGATTTATATCACCCTTCATGTTTTAGCTTCCTAAAGCCAGGCTATAAATTGTTTCAAGCTGTTTCTGTGAGCAGAAATGTCAGGGCTGGAGAGATGGCATGGCGGTAAAGAGCACTTGCTGCTCGGGTTCAGTTTCCAGCACCCACATGGAAGCTCACAACCATTTAACTCCAGAGCCAGGGGGCCAATGCCACCTTCTGATCTTTTCAGGCACCAGGCAACACAGCCGGTGTACATCACAGACACTGGTAATCCCAGCACTGAGGAGGCTGGAACAGGGGGATCAGCAGTTTAAGGCCAGCTTGGGCTACACAGTGAGACTGTCTTGAAAAACAAAAACCAAACTCATAATAAAGCACTCTGCTTTCTAGGATTTATTTATTTGTTTGTTTGTTTTAGCTTTGGCTTTTTTTTGTTTGGTTGGTTTTTTTTGTTTTGTTTTGTTTTCCGAGACTATCCTGGAACTCGCTTTGTAGACCAGGCTGGTCTTGAACCCACAGAGATCTGCCTACCAGTGCTGTGATTAAAGGCGTGTGCCAGGGTTGGGGATTTAGCTCAGTGGTAGAGCGCTTGTCTAGCAAGCCCAAGGCCCTGGGTTCGATCCTCAGCTCAGAAAAAAAAAAAAAAGGCATGTGCCACTACTGCCCAACTTGGGATTCATTTTTTATTTATTCACTGTATACTGGAAATTGAACCCAAAACTAGTGAGTTACATCCCCAGCACTTCTTCTTTCCTCTTGAAACAGGGTCACACTAAGTGCCACGGGGACGCCTTAACCTGCACTTTGCCTACCAGTTTCCAGTACAAGCAGCAGCTTCTCTCTTTTTGTTTTGTTGTTGTTATTGTTGTTTTGAGACAGGGTTTCTCTGTGTAATGGTCCTGGTTGTCCTGGAACTCACTCTGTAGTCCAGGCTGGCCTCAGATTCACAGAGACCCGCCTGCCTCTGCCTCCCTAGTGCTGGGGTTAAAGGCGTGCGCCACTGCCGCCCGGCCAGCTTCTCTCTTCTTAATGTCCATGGAAAGCAAGGCCACTGCAAGCAAGACAGACATCACCACTGCAGATACTCACATTCAGGGTAGCCTCGTCGTCCACAATAGACAGCTTCACAATGTACGGATTCACAGACTGTGAAACGGGAGAAAAGAGTGAGGGTAAGCAGGACCATTTAACAGAACGCCTGTTAGCTAATTAAGAAAGGAATAACAAAAATGCTTCTGTAGGCCGCCCTCTTTCCACGGCGATGCTCCCAATACCCAAGCTCGAAGCACATTTCCAGTGAATCTCTCATCTCACACCAGCATCTGTGAGTGCACGTGTGCATGTATGCACATACACACGTCAGTTCTGTTCAACCTCTGGGTTGAATTAGCTCATGTTTATGTTCATCTACCTCTCCTGTTGTTTCCTTCTTCTAAAAAGTGAATACTCTGAAAAACTCAATTTGTCCTGTCCTATGAGTCCATAGGGATAGCTGTCATTTGGGAGAAATAAAATCTTCTTTCCCTTAAGACACATATTTGTAAGTTGCTAACTTACACTCTCATCCCAAAGGCTCCCTAACCATTTCAAAACTACACACAAGGACTGATTCACCCACCCGTGAAACAAAGCCACCTCAGGGGTGTGAAGTAGCAGCTGCTTAACAGCCAGTGAGGCCATTTATGGAGGTCTGGTACCCAAATAACACTGCAGGGGGACTGCAGAAAAGGATGTTATCACCCAAGCAACAATCTGGTCAGGACACTGGGATTTAATGACTGTCCCATCACTTACAGCACTGGAAGATTACTTGAGTTTTTCCAGCCCCAGTCTCAGCTGGGCACATATTTAAACTCATTAAAGATATGAAGACTTCTTAAGAGTGGGATGAGAGCCAATGACCTGCTCACCTTAAAAATATCCTACCCACAGGATATGAAGAAAGTTCTCCTGAGGATCAAGCACCAATTGCAACCCAAGGAGGACTAGTAACAAAAGTGTTCAGAAGCCTGGCAATTCTTACAGCTACCAAGAAAACTCATTATTAAGAACCCTGAAACCAAAACTGAAAAGCTAATCCCCCGACAGACCTCATTTCATCAAGTTTCAAATCACATCTTTCGCATCAACTGGGGCCAGAAAAAGTTTTGTTCTCTTAACAACCCAAATGTTTCTTACATTTTACATTATTACGCTAGATCCGATGCAGGTGGACCCTTGGAAAAGAAAAATCAGCAGGCGGCTGACCTAGAGCCGTCACCGTGTCGACACCACCATCAGAAAAGCAAAGCAAGGGGTTTTGTCTGTCGGTTCTGTCCTCTGTTTTTGTTTTTTGAGACAGGGCCTCACTATGTAGCCTTGGCTTCCCTGAATCTTGCTACATAGACCAGGCTGGCTCGAACTCACAGAGATCTGCCTTCCTCTGCCTCCTAGGAGCAGGAATTTAAGATGTGTACCACTGTCTGGCAAAACCACATTGTTTGACATTATTTCTGCAAGTATTAGTCACTTACCTTCCCAAGAGAGCACTGTGAGGTGATGGTAGGGACCCTCAAAACACCAAGACCAGCACGAGTCTGAGTCCAGTTGAGGAACAGGGAAGGTTTATGCTCTGGTCCCCTTATTAATTATGACACAATACACAAATTACCTACTTAACCTTCAGTCTCCCCTCCCCTGTGCTGCGAGGCTTAGTTAAGACACATAAAACCCCCAGCACAGCATCGGACACACGGGAAGAACCTCTGTTTCTTTGCTCCATGACGTTATTACCATAGCTGAAGGGAAGTTCATTTTTATTTAACTAGTGTGTGCATGCGTGCATGAGTGTGCACACACACGTGAAGGCCAGACGCCATCCTCTGGTGTCACTCCTCAGGAGTCATCCACCTTGCCTTTTGACTGGGTTTCTCACTGGGACCAGAGACTTGTTTGCCAACGAGGCAGAGCTGGCTGGCAGGCAAGCTCAAGGATCCTGTCTCCACCTCCCACACTGGGATTACGAGTGTGTGCCACCATGTCACCTTTCAGCAAGAGTACTGTGGGCTGCAACCAGATCACCATGTTTATGCACAAGTGCTTAACCAACTGGGCCATCTCCCCAGCCCAGGGAAGCCCTTTAGGAAAAAGAGGGAAAGGAAAACAAAAAGAGGAATGAAAAAAGAGCCTGGACGGACGGATGGACAGATGGACGGGAGGGAGGGAGGAAGGCAGAGTTCACAAATAGATACAATTTGTCGTTTTTAATTTAGGGAAACACCAGGCTCAGAGCAGCAGATGGGTTTTAGATCACTACATCTCAGAAGGCCTGGTCAGCCTGAAAGCCAGGATCATAACCCTGTAGAAATCGCTTTTCTCTACCAGGCAGTGGTGGCACAAACCTTTAATCCCAGCACTCAGGAGGCAGAGATAGGCAGATCTCTGTGAGTTCGAGGCCAGCCTGGTCTACAAAGCAGATGCCAGGACAGCCAGGACTGTTACACAGAGAAACCCGACCTTGTGAATAGGAATCTCACTTACACAACTTAAGTAGAACATAGCTCTCTGAACAGATGAAGATAGGTTTCTTCTGTATCCCAGAATCTAATCAATATTTATATGTATAATTCAGCTATTATTTGGCTTAAAAGGGCTTATTGGGAAATGTTATCATTTTTACTATTTTCTACAGAGAAAATATTTTCCAGTTTCAAATAACCCTGGACTCTGGAATTATAACCTGGGTTTTTTTTTTGTTTGTTTGTTTGGTTTTTTTTTTTTTTTTTTGGTTTTTCGAGACAGGGTTTCTCTGT
>CABHPQ010001821.1:0-30837 GCA_902168405.1 Peromyscus aztecus
CTGTCTTCTCTGAAGGTTGTGGTGATGATATGGGTACTTCTAACTACAAGCCATCATGAAGCTGGTACTCCAATTCATGATGCTAAGAGACAGCATCTCAACACTCCCATTCAGAAATGCTGATTTAGCATGTAGCTGTGGAACAGCTTTGTGAGGCCATCTGACAGCTCCCTGGTCCATGGTGTGTATGTAAACCCCACATGGTACTGAGCATGTGGCCGTCACTCAGAGCCATCTTACCACATTCTTGGCCACTATCTTTGTCAATACCATTTTTATTTCCTGGGGTCAACATTGCAGAAGTGGCTGCTGTGTGCCAGTCTTTGTATTTGTTGTTCACGGTAAGGCCACCAGATAGTTTTCCTTTGCCTTTTCCCACCCTCTTTGCTCATTCCTCCATCTCTATCTCTGTCTTGAGACAGGGTATGGTATAACCAAGGCTGGTGGACTACATTGCACCAAAAGATGATGCTGAGCTTATGATCTTCCTTTCTCTACCTCCCAAGTGCTGGGATTACAGGTATGTACCACCACACCCAGTTATATGGTGGTAGAGATCATAACCCTGGGGCTTCTTGCATGCCAGGCAAGTACTCCACCAACTGAGTTATATCCCCAGCCTCCAAAGCTCAAATATTTTGAAAATATAATTCTGAAAAAAGTAAAGTTCCTTAAAATACATTTATCTACATTTTTAAAAAGGATTTATTTAAGAAACATAAAACCAGAACACATTGTAGGTCTCTTTACACAACAAAATAGGCAATAATAACATACATATTTTTGCTGGAATAAATATGCAGTTAGACTACTCGTAGTCACATGGTTAGAGCAATGATGAGCAGATGAACTGTGCTCATAAAGAAAGAGGCTGGCCAGGCATGGTGGCTCTGATGGCAATTTTGGTTGTCAATATTTTGTTTGACTAAATTACTAAATTAACTAAAACCCAGAAAAGGCTGGGCATACTTGTGAGGGATTTTTTTCTTAATTAAATAATTTGAAGTGGGAAGATCCATTTCTAATCTGAATCTTTTGAGGTGGGAAGACACAAGTTTAATCCAGATCTTTTGAGGTGGGTAGGACCCACTTCTAATCTGGGCCACACTTTCTGCTGGGAGCCTATCTAAGGACATGGGAGAAGGAAGCTCTCACTCTGCCTGCTTGCTCTTGCCCTCATTGGCCAGTCCATTTCTTCACTGGCATTAGAACCGACTTTGGGATTCTGGTGTAGACTGATGATCAGCCGAGACATCCAGCCTTGTGGACTAAATTACTACTGGATTCTTGGACCTTCAGTTCATAGGCAGCCATTATTGGACTATCTGGATCACAGCCTGTAAATTCTAATAAATTCTATATATATACACATACACACACATATATGTATATTCATTCTATGTGTTGTTTTTCTAGTGAACTCTGATGAATACAGTGGCACATGCCTTTAATCCCAGCATTTGGGAGGCAGAGGCAGGAAGACACTGTGAGTTTGTGTTCAGCTTTGTCTATATTAGCAGTAGACCATGTCTCACAAAACCCTTTTGGAGTCATTGTGTGCACTCAGTCTATATCCATGGTCATCTGGAATGCAGACAACTTGTTTTTGTGTTCTCTCTCTCTCTCTCTCTCTCTCTCTCTCTCTCTCTCTGTGTGTGTGTGTTTATTCTTGCATGCAAACATGTGGACTTGCATGTAGAGGTCAGAAGCTGATAACAGGCGATTTCCTCTCTAATTTTTTCTTTTTGAATAGGATCTCTCACTGAGCATGGAGATCATTGACTCGGCTGTGCTCCTGCCAGCAGGTGCCATGGTTCCATCAGTCTCAGCCTCCCCAGTGACAGGATTACAGGCAAAGATGGCCACTTCCAGCTTTCTCTGAGCGTGCTGGAGATATGATGAATTCAGCTCTTCATGCTTGTGCACCAAGCCTGACAGTCTGTCTTTTGATAATATTGATCAAAAACTGTGATGAGTCCCCATTACATGTACAATTGCCCAAAGAGATGAGATATTTAAGAAACTACATTTTCATAAATACAGGTATAAAAATGGACATTTCTCCAGACCGAGGAAGTTTTAACACAATTATTACACCCAGGGTAAGATTCTCTTGAACTTAAGGGGCTTAACAACCCAGGGCTTTGTGCTGAGACATGTTTTGGAGTAGGGCAGAGCCAGCCAGCAGGTGTGCTCTGTGCCAGGCACAGGGAATGCTGAGAGTCATAGGGAACCAACTCAGACTTCCGACGATATCATCCGGGCTTCTCCAGAAAACATTTGGAAATAATGGAACTGTAATGACAGAGCTGCAGTGCACCACGCATTTATTATGCACCAGGCTCCACACCAAGAGTGCTGTGCAGATGACCCCCGGTAATCCACAGCGGCTCTCCGAGGAAGCGTTATCTGCATTTGACAGGGAAGAAGCGGAGAGCAGAGGGCTCCTGTACTGACCTCCAGCCTCCTGCTAGGGTGTGTATGTGGGGTGCCAGCTGTGCACGCCTGCACAACTGGGTGACGATGAGTCACCAGTCACCATCCCTCAGCCTCCCACCACATGCTCTGGCCTCATTTTCTTTATTATTCCATCATGAAATGCTGTCAACTAAAAATAAGCTTAAAAAATTAGTGGGGTCTACATTTGAAGGGACTTCGTTTGAACAAGTAATGGGATCTCCAGCTAAGACTGTAGTTTGTGAAGTGCGGGCAGAAGAGGTACAAGGATTTTGGCCAAATGTATTTCTATTTTTATTTTTCTATTTTTCCAGATGATTAGCTATGGCAGCTGGTACGTGAAATATTTTCGAGTACTCGTGAACATTACCCATGTAGTGTTATCTTCTGATTAAACAACATATGTTCTCTGAGATGCCAAGATGCTCAGAATGCTGAATTTCTTACATTTGAATGGTTATCAGCCAGATTTTCATGTATTTTTGGGCTTCCAAGGGAGTTTGATGATCATGCATTGCCCTTTTTATGTGACCTAGCTCTAAACCATATTGTTAATGTTAATAGTGTAAGTCATACCACCCAGAACTAGGAACTGAGTTAAATTTGGTAGAAAAATAACACTGGTGAGCTTTCCGTAGTCGTAATGAAGTCTCTGACATGGTCAATGTGTAGAGAAGAAATGTTTATTTTGACTCACAGTTTTGAGGTTTCAGTGTCTCCTGTAGTCTTATATCCATTGCTCTTCAGTAGAGGGCTATGAGGGATCACACAGAGGAATGAAACCATCCACCTCCACAGCCATGGCAAAAGAGAGGAAGAAGACATCTGATTTCACAGTCTTATCCATGACCTAAATAAAGACTTTCTACTCGGTCCCACTTCTTAAAAGTTCCTTAGTTTCCCAGTAGCTCTGTCCTAGGGACCAAGTTTTTAACAGGCAGGCATTGGAGGATGTTCAAGATCCAAGCTACAGTGGAAGCAAATGGAAAATTTCTTGAACTTGGGCTTGACTTAGTGTCCCACTAGAACTCATTTTTCAGGTCCACTGAGTGACTTTTTCTGGCAGATGTAAAATTAAAATCTGTCTCTGTATTGATTTTAAACTTTATGGTACCAGAAGTCATCTCTCTCTGCTTCCTGATTGCAGATGCTATGTGACTAAATGCCTCATGGAGAAGTCTGGAGTTACCAGGAGAGGGCTAACTGGAACCCTGGGACCCTGGGAGTCCGTGGACTCCCAGCTGTGGGGCTCCTTCTCTACTGGAGAGGTCAGTAGCACTTGCTAATAAACTTCACTTTTACTTTCTCTGAGCTGTTTCCTTGTCCTTCAGTTCTTTAATTGCCAGGGAAACCTACCAGGTAGCCGTTATCAAGAGTGCTGTCTAGTGTTAAAGCAGTAGAGGTGTGTTCAGGCTCGGACAATACAAGACACAGACAAAATTAGACTCTGGGACGTCACACATATTACACACGCCCTCTCATTGCCCTGGTCAGGAAGTCTGCCAGTCTCAGCAAACACCCTCCCACCATGGGAAGGAAAGCTGGTTCTGCTGCAGTTTCTAGTGTAGACCAGCTGGATGGTGGCTTGCTGCAGTGGCTGGCTCTGCCTGGATTTGGAGGGCTAGCTTCACCTCATGGCCTCAGTTTATAGCTCTTTCAGCCTTGCTTGGTGCTCCAACATCACCAGCTTCTACTCAGAGCCCCTATCTGAGGTCCGTGTGAGGCCTCAGAAGCTGTGTCTCTATCACAACGTTAGATACTTCTGGTGCTCCATTCTGAGGGATGTACTTGGGAGCATCAGCACATATTAACATTTGGACTGTGGAAACAAGTGAACACATCATCTCCTACTTTAGTGGTCACTGTGAGTTTATCTGTCACACTGTGGGAGGTTCATGTACGTATCCCTTTTCAAGGGTATGAGTGCTTTGGTGAAACACTATCTGGCATAAGATCAATTTGCAAGCTGAATCTTCTTTTTGGTGTGTGTGTGTGTGTGTGTGTGTGTGTGTGTGTGTGTGTGTGTATGTGTGTGTGTGTCCGTGTGTGTGTGTATGTGTGTGTGTGTGTCCTTGATTGCTTGCATGTGTGTGCAGGTGTGTGTTTACATGTGTGTTCAGGTGTATGTGTGTTGACTTAATATGTATGCAGCTGTGTATGTGTGTTTGCTTACATGCATGTGCAGGCATGTATGTGTAGGTGCACCTTTAGACCAGAGGACAACCTTGGCTATTGTTCCTCGGATGCCATCCATCTTTATTCCTTTTGAGACAGGCTTTCTCACTGGCCTGGAACTCACGATGCTAGGTTGGCAGGGGTTCACCCTGGGGATCCACTTGTCTTTGTCTCCTCACTGCTGGAGTCAGAGTGGTGCACCAACACGCCCTGCTTTTTAAAGTTGGTTCTGAGGGACCGAACAGATTTCCTCTTTTTTTTAAATAAATATTTTTATTTTATAATTAATTTAATTTTACATATCAGCCACGGATTCCCCCATCCTCCCTCACCCCCCGCAGCCCTCCCCCTAACCCTCCTCCCATTCCCACCTCCTCCAACACAAGCTGAATCTGCCAGGCTGGGCTGACTCCCCAGGGCAGATTTCCTCTTGATCATAAGGCAAACATTTTATTGGCTGAGCCATTTCCCCAGGCTCAGGTGTCTAAATCTTAATTGTGAAGTCACAAGTTATAATTGTCATTTTTCACTTCCGCGTTCAGCATCCAAACCTTGAACAGCAGCAGAAATGAAAAATGAGACGCTCTGTGGGGCAGCACTCTGTCCGGGCAGTAATGCCTTCTGTCCTGGATTCCCAAGAGAAAAAGACCCGAGAATGAAACCATTGCCTTTCTTTTCTGGTTAAATGTTATTATATGTGCTTCAAAATGTTTTGTGTTAGTGTACAACAAAATGCCCTACGCAAATCAGTGGCAGTTTAAGAATATGATGGCTAGCTGGATGTGGTGGTGTATGCCTTTGATCCCAGCACTCAGGAGGCAGAGGCAGGTGGATCTCTGAATTTGAGGACAGCTTGGTCTACAAAATGAGTTCCAGGACAGGGCTATGTAGAGAGACTTGTTAAAAGAAAAGAATATGACAACCAGATTGTTCATACCACAGCTCATACACAAGACCAAGCATGATTAAAGGAAGGATTCTCCTTGAAGTTATGGACTCTGTTTTAATTTAAGCTCAGATGATAAAATCCAGTCATCCTGGCCTCTTGCTTTCCATCACCACGTTAATGTCCTATTATGGTTAGAGTCAAGAAGAGTATCCCAACTTTACCTGCAGGTCAGTTGTGCAGGCTGCTGGGCTCTGGAGGGAGTGGTTTGAACCCTAGTCGAGCAGCCGCAGAGTGATGAGGGTGCTCACCACATGCAGGACTCAGCTTACTGATGGTTCTGAGTTGGAGGCAGTTGAGAAACAGCAGGTGTGAGATGATCACTTGGACTTTCCTTCTGTTTCTAAAAAAGCAGGGGATGAAATTCCTGTGTGGAAAAATGCCTTCATATACCAGAAAGGGAACATAAATCTTACCATCAAGGAGATTGGAGAGATGGCTTAGCTATTAAGAATGCACACTTCTCTTCCAGAGGACCTGAGTTTGGTCCTCAGCACATAAATTAGGTGGGTCACAAGTGCCTGTAACTCCAGCTCGAAGGGATCTGACACCCTCTTCTAGCCTCTGTGGGCACTCCACTCATGTACACATACCCACTCCGAGAAACACATAATTGAAAATAAAGTAAGTTTTTTTAATTGAATGTAATTTACAATAAATACTGATCACAGTTTTCCCTCCTTCATCCCCTCCTAGATCCTCCCGACCTCCTGACGTGTCCATCTCCATACCTTCTTTCTTTCTCTCTTTAGAAAACAAACAGGCAAACAAAAACAAACAAGCCAGAATAAAGCAAAACAAACAGGGAAAAACAAACAAAGAAAAATTAGAGAAACACATGCATGTGTAGAAACATGCATACTCACACAAAAACCACAAAACACAAAATCAGAAACCGTGATGATAAGCGAAAGGCCATTAAGGTTAAAGAAAAAAAGGCTAAACAAAGCATTATGAGACAAAAAAAATTCCCCCAAATATCCTTGAGTTAATTTTGTGTTGGCCATCTA
Source organism: Peromyscus aztecus (assembly GCA_902168405.1). NCBI lineage: Eukaryota > Metazoa > Chordata > Mammalia > Rodentia > Cricetidae > Peromyscus > Peromyscus aztecus. The sequence goes on from CABHPQ010001821.1 coordinate 6,589, forward strand.
CTGCTGGGCTGGGACCTGCCCTTAAGCATGGTTTGTATAGCCAATGAGACTCCATATGACAAAACTAATTTTTCCTTTGCAAGTGGTCATCAGTTGGAGATAGTTTCTGGGTTAGACTAGTGTCCATTTCCCCTCTTAGCACTGGGACCCCATCTGGCTTGAACCTGTGCAGACCTTGTGCATGAGTTCATGTGTGTATCAGTCCTGTTGTGTCTGGAAGGCTTTGTTTCCTTGGTGTCCTCTATCCCCACTTACACTGGCTAGTTTTATGTCAACTTGACACAAGCCAGTCATCTAAGAGCAGGGAACCTCAACTGAGAAAATGCCTTCATAACATTGGGCTGCAGGAAGTCTGTAGGGCATTTTCTTTGTGGGTGGTGCCATCCCTGGGCTGTTGGTCCTGGATTCTATGAGAAAGCAGGCTGAGCAAGCCAGGAGGAGAAAGCCAGTAAGCAGCATCCCTGCATGGCCTCTGCATCAGCTCCAGCCTCCAGAATTCTTCCCTGTCTGAGTTCTGTGTTGTGGAAGCATATGTCAAACAAACCCTTCCCTCCCCAAGTGACTTTGGTCATGTGTTTCATCACAGCAATAGTAATCCTGACGAAGACATCACTGGCTTTTACAATCCTTCTCACTCTGCTGCATAGCTTCCTGAACCCTGAAGGGAGGATTTTGGTGAAGACATAACATTTAGGACCGAGTGTTCCAAGGTCTCTGACTCTCAGCCCATTGTCTAGCTGTGAGTCTCTGTATTAGTTTCCATCTCCAGCAGGAACAAGCTTTCTGATGATGGCTAATCAAGACACAGACTTATGGGTATAGTGGAATGTCATTAGGAGTCATTTTATTGCTATGTTTCTTTAGGAGAACAACAGTATTGGGTTTTCTCAAGTCTGTGACCTATCTAGTGTCAGATTCTTAGCCACTAGAGAAGTATTAGGCATGGATGGGTTCCATCTCATGGAAAAGTTGGGCTGTGGTGGTAGTTCAGTCAGTAAAGTGTCTCATGAGGAGCTTATAGACTGTGGCTTAGGTTAATGATTAAGGAATACAATAGACTCCCAGAAGCTAGACTAGCTCAAGTTCTTTTTATCTTAATGTTGGGAGATGTGTTCATGGGTTTCAGTGTGCATCATAGCTGAAACAAAACTTTAAATAATGACTTAAGGTTAGGTTAAGATGCTTTTGTTAATGGCTTTGAGGCAGAAAATCTTAGGGAACAGTGTAAATTTTAGAAAGACACACTTTTAATAGTTGAGCGAGGGACTCATTGAGGTCAGGAAATAAAAACAATGACAGCCTGGCTATTGCTGGCGGATGTACCTTTCTTGCTAGCATGGGTTGGTGATCAAAGGTGATGATTAATTCCTTGTACTCATTTCTGCCCTCAGCTTCCTGATATAAAAAACGATTGAGGCCGGGCAGTGGTGGCGCACGCCTTTAATCCCAGCACTCGGGAGGCAGAGACAGGTGGATCTCTGTGAGTTCGAGGCCAGCCTGGGCTACCAAGTGAGCTCCAGGAAAGGCGCAAAGCTACACAGAGAAACCCTGTCTCAAAAAACAAAAAACAAAACCAAATGAAAAAAAAAAAAAAAAGGTTGATGAGTGGGTATGCACCCTGAGGAGTTAAAGTAGAGCTGATTGTTTTTCGTATATAAAAGTTTAGATTTGTGATTCTTTTAAGGTTTTTAATAAGATTTCCTTTTGAGATAAATTATAAAGTGATTGATGTTTTCTTTGTAACCACAAAATCCAGCCTGCCAGTAAAAGAACAGGCTGAGAAAAATACCTTGCTTGCTTAGACTCTGTCAATCTAAAACAAGTAGCTTGGATATGAATGTATGTGGATTCTTGGGAATAATTTGTTTTTCACCTATAATATGTAAAATGTTTAATCATGTAAGGGAAATGAGAAACATGTTGCTTTTCACCTGTATTCGTTATAATCATTCACTTGAAAAATAGAATGTGACCACATTGTAATTTTTATATTGCCTGAAAGATTTTGCTGGAACATATAAGCTGTAAAGAAAAAATAAAGATAGAGAGAAATGATAGAAAGATCCTGAAGAGGGGTGTGTGTGTGTTTCCCTTTTTCGCTGGCCCTAGAGAATTAAGTTTTACTCCCTCAGATAGAAATGTCAAATTGAGTGATTAGTCCTCCCGACTCCATTGCTCCCCTTTATTTCCTGAGCTGCTGAAGGTCCTTACAGCGGCAGGGAGGCAGAAACAAGCAGATCCCTGGAACTCATCGGCCAGCCAACATATCTACATGGAGAGTTCCAAGCCAGTTTGAGATCTTACCTGGAAAAAAAAAAAGGTGGATAGTGACTGAGGAACAATGACTGAGGATGCTGTCTGACTTCCATATACATATGCAGACTCTTGTACATACATCTATACACAAATAAATGGGTATGAACACACACACACACACACACACACACACACACACACACACATTAAAAACAAAAGGAGACCTAAGACCAGATTGCACAAACTTGCTAGGTTAACCCTGAATTTCCTAGTCCTTCTCTTGTTAGTTATCCTTAGCCTAAGCCTCTCTACTTTCCGACATTTTCTCATGCTGCTACTCTCTGTTGAATTAAGGATAGGTGACATTTTTAATTGTCAACTTGACACAGTCTAGAATCACATAGGAAGAGAGTTTTAATGAGGGATTGTCTAGATCAGTTTGGTCTATGGGCATGTCTTAGTCAGTGTTCTCTGTTGTGAGGAGACACCATGACCACAGCAACTCTTATAAAGGAAAGCATTTAATGGTGCTTGCTTGCAGTTCAGAGCTTTAGTCCATTGTTATAGTGGTATTTTATTTGTACTGAAATGTGATTTTATTTGTATGTTAATAAATAAAGTTGTCCAGAGGTCAGTTGTTAGCAAGCCATAGCGAGAGCCGGGCGTGGTGGTGCACGCCTTTAATCCCAGTACTCAGCAAGCAGAACTAGGTAGATCTCTGTGTGTTCAAGGATACAGTCAGCATTGGAGACACACGCCCTTTGATCTCAATACCCACCATAGAAGACTTGGAGGTCTGCACAGACAGGCCCTGACGAGGCAGTCACGTAGTTACGGGCCCTGACGAGGCAGTCACGTAGTTGGGTTTACAACCAATGAGAAGGAAGAACCAGAACTCTATTTAAGGAAAAACGCACAGGAAGTAGCTCCCTTTTCTGAGAGGTTTCTTGGCGGAAGAAGCTAGCCAGCAGCACGCGGGTAAGCTCCTAACTCTGACCTCTTGGGTTTTTATCTTTACCTTGGCTCTGTGTTTCTTATTTAATAAGACGGTTGGTTACATCTACACATTGTCGTCATGGGAGGAAGTGTAGTGACATGCTGGCAGGCATGGTGCAGGAGAAGGAGCTGAGAGTTCTACAACTGGATCTGCAGGCAGCAGAGGGAGGGAGGGAGGGAGGGAGGGAGAGAGAGAGAGAGAGAGAGAGAGAGAGAGAGAGAGAGAGAGAAAGCCTGGACCTATTTTGGGCTTCTGAAACCCTAAAACCCACTCCCAGTGACACATCTATTCCAACAAGATTACACCCACTCCAACAAGGCCGCACCTCCTAATCTCAAGTAGGGCCCCTCCCTAATGTCCAAGCATTCAGATGTTTGAGCCTATGAGGGCCATTCCTATTCAGACTGCCACATGGCGTTCTGTCTTGATTGTTAATTGATAAGGAAAGGCCCAGGCCACTGTGGATAGCACCATTCCCTAGGCTGTAAGATGAATTTAACTAAACGGTCTTATTAGTAAAAATCCAGAGCCAGATCTTGGGGTTATAACTCAGAGATCGGAGGAATAGACAAGCCACAGCCAGCCTTACCTCACTGACACCTCAGTCTCCAAAGAGATCTACTTCCTGTATACCCATGCCGATATGCCTTTCTGTTCTGCCATCTCATTTCCTCTCTCCACCCTGCTGCATCACTTCCTGTCTGTCTGTACAGACCTCCAGCCCTTTATGATTAACTAGTGTTGGAATTTAAGGTGTGTGCCACCATGCCTGGCTCTGTTTCCAGTGTGGCCTTGAACTCACAGAGATCCAGATGGATCTCTGCCTCCTGAATGCTAGGATTAAAGGCGTGTGCTACCATTGCCTGACTTTTATGTTTAATATAGTGGCTGACTTTTTCCTCTGATCTTCAGATAAGCTTTATTGGGGTGCACAAATAAAATATCACCACACTAGACAGTATAGAAGGAACTGAGCATGAGTAGGCATTCATTTCTCTCTGCTCTTGACTGTGTATCTGACTAGCTCCTTCAAGTTCCTGCCTTGACTTCCAGGCTGTGATGATTTGTGACTTGGAATTGTGAATTTAATGAACTCTTTCTCCCCTAAGTTGCCTTTTGCCAGGGTATCTTATTCACAGCAATAGAGATAGAACTAGAAGTGTATATGTGTTTGTATCTACCCATCTTAGGCTCCGTGGCATATGAGACTAGTAATAATGTGGTGGTATTATGTTCCCCATAATATTGTGCACCCTAATAAATTTATTTGGGGTCAGAGAACAGAACAGCCACTAGATACAGAGGCCAGAAAATGGTGGCACTCACACCTTTAATCCTGTTACTTGGGAGGCAGAAATCCATCCGGATCTTTGTGAGTTCAAGGCCAACCTGGAAACAGCCAGGCATGGTGACTCACGACTTTAATCCCAGGAAGTGAGGGCAGAAAGCAGAAAGGTATATAAGGCATGGAAACCAGGAACCAGGGCAGGTTAAGCTTTTAGGCTTTTGAGCAGCACAGTTCAGCTGAGATTCATTCTGGATGAAGACTCAGAAGCTTCCAGTCTGAGGAAACAGGATCAGCTGAGGAACTGGCAAGGCGAGGTAGCTGTGGCTTCTTCTGCTTCTCTGATCTTCCAGCATTCACCCCAATACCTTGCTCCAGGTTTATTTTATTAATAAGGACTTTTTAAGATTCATACTACATAATAACTAATTTGTGTGCTTTTATTCTGTTCATTTATCTTAGCTCAATTTTATTCTCAGGCTTGGCTATAAATCTTAAGAGGGTCAAATTAAAACTTTGTCTTCCTTACGACACTGAGATACAGAATTAACAAATCTGCCAAGACCAGCAGATTTGGTTTTCAACTGGAGGCCATTTGGTCTGGCTTCAGGTCAGAGTGGCAGTGTTTGGATATACTTTTGGACATAGCAATGGAAAACTAACATTTAGGGAACAGAGTCGAGGAATGCTACTAAACAACCTAGAATATGCACGGCATCTTTTCCCACCCCACCCCACAACAGAGAACAGTCCAGCTGAGGATAAGGGACCCTAGCCCGGGGTATATGAGCAAGGAGCGGTACACTCTGCTTGTGTGACTCTAATTGGAGAGATGTGAACAAGGGTCTCTTTACCCCAGATAGGACACTGATGACAGACCCAAGAAACGATTCCACGCGAATCTAGCTTAGGAACCAGTGAGTTTATCGGGGTTACTAATAGGAGTATGGGTGAGGGGTTAGTTACAGGAGCACAGACCGCTCAAAGGTAGCTGCATCATCAAAATGCCCGCCCCAGCGTGGGTGAGGAGTCTCTCTGTAGGACTTGCAGGCATCTCAGCCAGTTGGAGAGTCTCTCTTTCCAGAAGTTCTGCTTGTATAACCATTTAGGGGCACCTTGTGAATCCTTGAAGTTTTAGGAGCTTCCTGAGCTTAATGGGACATTTCATTCAGGAGGAAATAGCAACACAACCACCTCCCATCCTTGGGAGTCTTTGGAAGTCATCCAGTCCGCTATGTCTCGCTTTCCAGTGAGAGCGCCTCAAAGACTCACCTGTTCCCTGGGAGCGCCTGTTGCTGCCAAGTCAGCTAGGTGGAGGAGGAGGGCAGGCAAGGGCCAGGCTGGGGCCCTTCCTGAGGCAAGGATGCTGTCTCTCTTCACAGACCTAGCAAGCCACAAGGCCTCGACATCAAAGTCTGAGAAACAAACAGGCTCTTTCCCGTTCTCATCGCCCAGAGCAGCAGAAGTCATTAAGTAGCAGTTTGAAGGAAGAATGATGATTTCTTTCCCTTCAGACACCGCGTTCAGTTAATTTATTCTGACTGGATGTGGAGCGACTGGGCGCTGGACAGGACAGCGTGTGGAAATACATGTCTATTCCTCATTATCTCTAATGGGAGTTTCAAAGCTGCACTCAGATTTAGTATCCTATTTGGTCTGACTTGTATAACACCTGTCAGTAGGCTGCTTTCCTGCTCTGTCATTAATATTTAAATAATGCGATTTAAAGGTCAAACTGTGCCCACGGCAATATTAAAAGACAGCATTCCCTTTTCCTAGATGGTGATATAACCGAGAGTGGAGAGTTGTGAGAAACAGTGGAAGGTAATAGCCCTGCCTAGGAGAGAGCAAGTTGCATTACGTTCATTGCATTAATACGTTCATGATCCACCTTTTCTATTCTGGACAGAAATGTGCATTGTGGCAGAGCTAAGCTGTCGATGAGAGCTGCCAAAATGATTCCGAAATAAACAGGGCAGGTGTGTGGGGAAGTCTCCCTCCAGGATTTCCCCAGGCTCTTGTCCCTCCTCTCCCCCCTCCCCCTTCTCTGTTCGACTTTCTTCCTTAGTCATGTGACTCTTTTACCTCTGTACTATCTTCAGGTGTCCTCTTGGAAATGTCTGATGCCCTCTCGTCTCCCTTTGCCAGGTTTGCATCCAGGTTAGGTAGTTTTCTTGGTCCTATGACAAAATGCCTGATAATCGATTTAAAGGAGGGTTTATTTCTGCTTTCAGCTCAAGGGATACAATCTACCGGTAGGGAAATCATGGTGGCAGGGGTCTGAGGTCGCTGGTCACCTTGCATCTACTTCTCAGGGAGCAGAGAGACTAATGCGGGTGCTCAGCTTGCCTTCTCCTTTTCTTTAGTCCAGGACCCCAGCCTCACCTCAATGAACCTAATCAATACAGTCCTTTACAGGCATGCCCAGAGGCTTGGCTTTAGGTGAGCCAAGATCCTGAAAAGTTTATAATCAACGTTAACCATTACAGCATCTCCTTCTTGGCAGAAAGGGCTACTTCTCACCACTGTTGCATTGGGGGGAAATACTACTGTGTATGCATTCTGTGTCTCCTCAAAATTACCAGGTGAAAATTCTAACCCACAAGGAGATGATATTAAGAGGTAGGGCTTTTGGATGGCAATTAGAGAGAGCATAAGGTCAGACTCTTCATGATGGGACTGATGCTTTTGTGTGTATGTGTGTGTGTGTGTGAGAGAGAGAGAGAGAGAGGGAGAGAGAGAGAGACAGAGAGAAAGAGACAGAGAGAGACAGAGACAGAGAGAGAGAGAGAAAGAGAGAGAGAAAGAGACAGAGAGAGACAGAGACAGAGAGAGAAAGAGAGACAGAGACAGAGAGAGAGACAGAGAGAAAGAGACAGAGAGAGACAGAGAGAGAGAGAGACAGAGAGAAAGAGACAGAGAGAGAGAGAGAGAGAGAGAGAGAGAGAGAGAGAGAGAGAGAGAGAATACTCTTCCCATCTACCATGGTATATATAATTCAGTAAAAAGCACCATCTGTTAGAAAGAACTACTCACCATACATGAAACCTGCTGGTCCTTGTACTTTCGGATGTAGAACTGTAGAGAACCAGTTTCCATTGTTTGTATACCACCCTGCATATGGTATTCTGCTATAGCCACTTAAAAAGGCTGAAGCAAGCATAAAAAAAATGAATAAATTATGTTACTATGGAAATGGAAACAAACATTTGCCAGCTTTTGGCTTTTCAGATTTTCTCTGTGTCTCCTTTCCTCTATCAGGTCTTGATGTGATAATAGTCCGTTCTAGGTTGAAGACGACACCATGGCTGACTTGGGTGTGTCAGTCTCTTTCAAGTCACAACATTTTGTGGCCTCACCATGGGCAGAATTTTGTGGCTTGTTTGAGCTCTGTAATTTTCCTAATTTTCTCTCTAACCATTGATCCTCTGTACACATGTTGGTGTGCTGGTGTGGGTGGTGGCCAGAGGTTGACCCCGGGTGTCTTCCTCTGTCACTCTCGGTCTTATTCCTTTGAGACAGGGTCTTTCTCCAAACGGAAATTGTGGCCGCTGTTGGCCTCTACCCCACGTCCTCCTTTAATCCAGTCACTGTGTCACTCTCCACCTTCTACTTCTCACTCTGATTTTTCTATGTAAGGCAACACACTCACAGGTAGTGGGAACCAGGGGGTAGAAATCCTTGTGCGTAAGGGACACAATTTTGCTACCAAAATGGAGAGGACTTTGAGATTTGCTTCCTACATGATTTTGCTTTGGGTTTTCTTTTTTCTCTCTTCTTTCCTTCCTTCCTTCTTCTTTTTCTTCTTTCTTCCTCTTCCTCCTCTTCTTGTAAAAATAAGACACAAAAAATGTAGGGTATCAAAACTTTTAGCCTAGTGAATTAATAATAAAACAAGAGCTTTAAAATAATTGTGGAGTTATCTCACCTGCCTAAACCCTTCTTTTTAAACCCATCAGCATGGGTGCCCTAGTTAGCTTTAACTGTCAACCTGACACAGACTAGGGTAAGTGAGACAGGAATCACCTAGATCAGATTGGCCTGTGGGCATGTCCGTGAGAGATTATCCTGATTGATGATTGATGTGGGAGGGCCCAGGCCACTGTGGGCAGCACCATCTCTAGGCAGGTGGTCCTAGGCTATATGAGAAAGCTAGCTACGTGTGAGCCTGTGGAACAGCCAGCCAGCAGTATCCCCCATGGTTCCCACTGTACTTCTTGTCTGTGAAGTGACTTCTATGGCCAGAGGTAATACTATGTAGAATAGCAGGCAGGTATGCCTTCAGGTTCCTGCCTTGAATTCTGTTGGCGATGGACTGTAACCTGTAGGCTGCCATAGATCCTTTTCTCCCCCAACTTGCTTTTGGTCAGCAAGGAAATGAAGCCAGAACATTGAATTAGGATTTCAACTGTGTGTTTCTAAAGAACACAAAAGCCAAACCACAGTATCTTCTTTCCAAGTCATTTCATTTTTCCAAAATATAATTTTCTTACCTGGAAAATGGGGATAATACAAACTCAGAATTGTAAAGAGTCGTAGAGATGGCAAATGTGGAATCACTTTTCAGGCTATGAAAGGGAAAACTTTCTAACTCAATTTTTAAAAAAGATTTATCTTAATTTTAAATGTATGTATGTGTGCATCTGTCAAGGCCAGAGAGGACAATGAATTCCCTGGACCTGGAATCACAGGCGGTTGTGAGCACCCTGACATGGGTGCTGGGAACCGAACCTTTAGAAGAGCAACAAGTGTTCTGAACTGAGCCCCTTTAATTCAATTTTTGAATAGATATTATAGACATATATTTAAAAAGACTCAAATCCCATCACTTCTCTCATCCAAACACCCAACTTTCATCTGTACAGCTTATAGTTTCTTTATGCATATGGAAGAAAATATTAATATGCAGCTTTGTGTTTCTCCTTTTTCAATGTAGTGCAATGTGGCAGCCAGCTTTCTGCTGCTCCAACAGAGCACCTGAGATAACCATTTTCGAAGGAGAAAGGTTTGTTCTGCTCTCCGTTTTGGGACTTTCTATCCGTAGCTGGCTGGCTCTGTTGCTTTTGGCCAGTTGTGAGGCAGCCCGTCCGTCCGTCCGTCGTGGGGGGAGTGCATGGTAGAGCGAAGCTGGTCATCCCCTGTTGGCCAAGGAAAGACAGGTACAGTGATGGCTTCAGTACCTCCTTCAAGGGCATGAATGCCCAAGATGGCCTTGCTAGGACCCACTTAAACCCTTACCACCTCTCAATGCTGCTGTCAGCTGGGGACCAAGTGTTCAACACATGAGTTTCGGGGGACACTTAAGACTCAAGCCACAACATAGAGTATGTATTCTGCATACTGTATTCTGTATACTGCAACTCTCATTTCCTCCTCCTCTCCTGTCTCTCTCTATATACATACATACATACATATAGAGAGACATGTGTGTGTATATGAACACATGGGTCATACTTGTCTTTATGGCTGGTTTAATAAGTCATCTATTGGTATAAATTTGGTTGCACCTAAAATTTTTCTGCTCAGATAAGCTTGCAGAGGAGCCATGTGTATACATGAGGAGTACCTGCGTGTGTGTGTGTGTGTGTGTGTGTGTGTGTGTGTGTGTATGTGTGTGTGTGTCCTACGTAGTTTTAACTGTCAACCTGATGTGGCCTAGGTCACCTGAAAAGGGAGTCTCTATTGAGGGATTGTTTGGATCAGATCTACCTGTGAGCATGTCTGTAGGGAATTCTCTTGGTAGACCATTAATGAGGGAGGGCCCAGCCCACTGGGCTACACCGCCCCTAGGCAGGTAGTCCTGGGCTTTGTAAGAAAACAAGCTAAGCATTAATCTGTGAGCAAGTCATCAAGCGGCATCCTGTATGGCTTATGCTGTATTTCTTTGGCTTGGCGAGTTCCTTTGTTAGAGGTGATGTGTGGAATAGCGAGCAATCCTGTCTTTTGGTTTCTGTCTCAAGCTTTTTTCCTTGACTTCCCTCAGTGATGGATTGTGACCCAGACATATAAGCCAAATAGACCCTTTCTTCCCTAAATTGCTTTTGGTCACAGTATTCATCACAGCCATAGAATGCAACCAGAACAGTATGCATATGGGGGGCATGTGGGTTGTATGTGATTGTATGTACATAAGTATATGCATGTGTGTGGGTGCATGTGCGTGTGTGTGTGTGTGTGTGTGTGTGTGTGTGTGTGTGAATGAGAATATGTGCATGTGTTTGATGTATGTGTACACATGTGAGGTGTGGGGTATATGCATGTGGGGTATGTATGTATTTGTGGGGTATGTATATATATGTGGGGTATGTATATTATTTTATGTGCATGTTGTGTGTGTGGGGGGTGTGTATGTGTGTGTGCTTGTAGGATATCTGTGCCTGACTGTTTATGCATGTGGGGTATATGTATGTGTGTCATGTGGGGGAGGTATGATTTCCAGAAGCCAGTTATTTATAACTCTTAGGATTTGTGAAAAGATCAGGCAGGAAGGCTTGGTTTAAAGTTGGAGAACCAGGCAGGGACTGGTCTTGGCGACTCAGTTCAAGGTTTTAAACAATTCCATAAGTTTCGGGTGACCATTGAAGATTTTTAACTATGACTTTGTTATAGGCAGATACTGAAGTCCAGAGGGTATCCACCAGGACTTCCAGGTTCTTGTGTTTTGTAACAGGGAATTGGACCAGGGACCCAAGGATAGTGACAGAAACAGACAGTTGATTAAGGAAGAGAAAGGCACTCCAGAGAACGGACGTGGGCTGGAGAGCTGGAATAGGTAAAAGCTCAATGGTGCTGGACAGCAGACTCAGGTGGACTCCTGACCCTTCTGTTCTCCGTTTGTAGAGCCTGGCTTTTCTCAAACTCGGTCTCTTAGATTAGCTGTCTTTGTCTTCCTTCACATGTCAATCTCCCACCCTGCTCTTCTGACACATGGGAAACCTGTCTGCATTTGTGCACAGTGTAGTGTGACAGGCCTCACCTAAGGTGGGGTGCTGGACATGGACCCTGTGACCTTGGGAGGGGGCAGAATGTAGGAAATGGTGTTGAAGGAGGAAAGTGCAGGGCATGGGGTGACTTTCTAGTTGCTGGATTATTGGCAAACATGAATGGTGGTGTAGTTCTTGGCTGTGTGTGCCAAGAGAAGCAAGTCTGCATAAAGGATGGAGTTCAGTTTGGCAGTGAGCTTCGCAGTGATATATTGTGTCCCCCAAAATGTTATGCACTCTAATAAAGCTTATCTGAGGATCAGAGTAAAAAGGCCAGCCACTATATTAAACACAGAAGTCAGGCAATGGTAGCACACACCTTTAATCCTAGCATTCAGGAGGCAGAGATCCATCCAGATCTCTGTGAGTTCAAGGCCACACTGGGAACAGAGCCAGGCATGGTGATACATGCCTTTAATCCCAGCACTAACCCATAGAGGTCTGGAGGTCTATACAGACAGACAGGAAGTAATGTAGCTGGGCAGAGAGAGGAAATGAGATGGCAGAACAGAAGGGTATATAGGTGTGTGTATAGGTGTGTATATACAGGGAGTAGGTCTCTTTGCAGACTGAGGGCTGGTAAGGTGAGATTGGCGTGGCTTTTCCTCTTCCTCTGATCTCTCAGGTTTTTACCCCAATATCTGGCTCCAGATTTTTCTATTGATAAGACCTTTCAAGATTCGTGTTACATCTACAGAGCTTGCACTGTTAGAGGTACATACAAATGGAGATGCCCCATAGGTCAGTTTGACATGTGGATCTGACTTGCAAGAGAAGTTAGGACTGACTATAGCAAATGCCAGTCTCCTCTCAAGTCTGATTTTTTTTCTGAATCATTCTTTACTTTCTTTCATGTCCACATCCTCTCCTGCTGCTGTCAAAGCTGTTTTTGTTGTTGTTTGTTTGTCTTTTTAATTATTCTAGAGTGTAGATAGTGTCAGCCAAATCACTCCTAGGATAATAGTCCTTATCTAGTAGAGGGGTGTGTGTGTGTGTGTGTGTGTGTGTGTGTGTGTGTGTGTGTGTATGTGTGTGTGTGTGTGCTTACAAAGGTTAGAGAACAGCTTCTGGTGTTTCTTCAGACCCCATCTACCTTTTATTTTGTAACAGTGTTTATGTGGTCTGGAGTTCACTCGTTGGGCTAGGTTGGCTGTCCAGTGAACTCCAGAGATCTTCCTGTCTTAGTCTCCCCAGCATTTGGCTCACAAATGTACTTTTTTTTCCAGTGGTTTGTTTTGTTTTTATTTTTATTTTTTTTTTACTCTGGGGTTTGAACTAATGTCCTTGTACTTGCAAGGCAAGAGTTTTGCTGACAGATCCTGTCCAGTGGGTTCCTTTATGGCTGTTCTACACTCATCCTATTGCTGTGACAAACATCCTGACCAAAAGCAACTTAATGGAGGAAATGATTTATTTTGCTTACACTTGCAACTCATAGTGCATCATTGAGAGAAGTCAGTAGGAGATTGAAGCAGAAACCATGGAGGATCACTGTTTTCTGGCTTACGCTTAGGCTCTCTTTCTTCGATAGCCCAGAACCACTTGCCCAGGGAATGATATCACTCATGGTGGGCTGGCCCATCTGTATCAATTAGTGATCAAAACACACCCACCTCCCTTCAACACACAAGCCTATCTGATCTGGGCAATCCTTCAACTGAGACTCCTTTCTCAGGTGAGTCTGCTCTGGACGAATCAACAGTTACAGCTGGCCAGGACAGTGACTATTGCTCCATGCCCCCTGAAGCAGAGTGGTCCTCAACAGCTCAGAGTCCAATGCTGACATTTCCAGACTCAGCTGATCTTGAGTCTACTTACTGCACACACTGGTGATGAAAAGACAGACTGAATGTTTCTTTTTTTGACCACAAGAATAACAGTCAATCATGCAAGTGTTTGTCTTATCGGTATGGCGACAGCTCTCTGATCCCTCTTAAATTGTGTCCTTTCAAAGCTTCAATGGTAGATTTCTGTCTCCTCTGCCCTCACACACACCCATTCTTTCTGCCTAATAGAAGCAATTAACTGTTGTCCTTCCCTTCCGTATGAGTGTCTGCAAATCCATAGGACCTAAGAAGAAGCACAGTTATAGAAGAAAGCAGAAGCCTCTCCAGGTGTCTTCTGAAAAGTTGTAGAACAAACACTGTGGCACAAACATGCCTCAATTCATCAGTTCTTGCATATCATCAAAGAAAAGACTCTTAAGGGGGTGAGTGGATGTTTGTCAATTCAATAGCTTCTTTGGAAAAAAAACCCCTCTTATTTCTTGCTGCCATAGAAACAGTCTCTTTCAAGTGGATTATAAATAAAAACAGGGCCTTTTAGCTTTGTGTTTAAATTATATGTGCATTCTTTTCAATAGAAACACTATGCCCAGGGTCTGGTCTGTTGATCTCATTCTCATTTTTTGTGTATAATTGAGCAAACTTCACAGTCATAGAGAATACTTACGTTTGTCCTTCTGGGTTAAGAGATAAGAAATGCAGAACTTTGGGTTTGGATATTTACTGTAATGCATTCAGAGGCACTGAGTACCTAAGAGTCCATGAATCATGGGAATAAATTAAAACAGGAAATCTTTCCCTGTCCCCCTCTATATGGTTAAACCAGCATCGTGGGTCTATTGGGAGTCTCTAACTATCCAGTTTTGCCAAGGCCACAGCTGTTCTGAGACTGTTTAGCACAATTTGCTTTGAGAAGAAAATCAATTGTTTTGTTAGAGCAACTGTGGCTGCCTTCAGGTGAGTGTCTGCTCTGTGTCTATCTGTCTTGATTGGTGAGTAACAGATCTTGTGGCAAAGCACATTTGAGAGAGAGCCTGAATCAACAAGAAGAGGAGGATGAGAAAGGAAGGAAAGAAGGAGGGAAGGAGGGAGGGAGGGAAGAAAGAAAGGAAGGAGGGAGGGAAGGAAGGAGGGAGGTCAGGCTCTTGCTGCCAAGCAACAGCTTCCTGGAAGAGCAAAGCATTCTGGGTGGGGGGGACTCTGGCTGGCCTGGGCGTGGCAAACATGGCTCTGGCAGGCCTTGCCTTTCTCCTCATTCCCTCTGTCTTGCTAAAAACTATTAGATTACCTTCCTAAAGCTAGCCACCAAGATCTGTTCCCTTATTTGGCCACTTCCTCCTCCTGAGGCTGACTACCAAAGTCCAGCTATCAAAGTATTGAAGTCCAGCAATCAGAGCCCCTTTGGCTCACCTAATTAACATGCTCAATTAAAATTAAACACCTCATCCTAACACAAGGTTTCCTCTTTTGCCTTTATAAACTGCCATTTCCCCATGTGCCATGTCTGTCTCCTCTCTATCCAGAGGCAATCCTTTGCCCCATCTGGGACAAATGCCCCTTTAGGATTCTGCCGCCACTCCAGCTGCTGCATGACTGCAAACGTGCAGTTCAGGAGCTAAGCAAGGAGTCTTGCGTCTTATGTCATCAATGTGCACTGATGATTACGTGCACAGCATGGTCATGTAATCAGTGCATGTGTGGCTAGCTCTGTAAGCCCACCTGAGCATGTTCTTGGGAATCCTTAAAAAGCCGGACACAGACTCCTCCTTCCCTTCTCTGTTCTCCGCCCCCCCCCACTATCTCTTCTCTGTTCTCTCTCTCTCTGCTCTCTGCATGTGTTTCTTCCCCAGGTCTGGTTCTTTTGCCGCCCCCCCTCCCCAATAAAGCTCTGATACTGGGTTTTGTCGTGGTTTGTGCCTCATGACCTTTCTGCACAGTAAACAGCGCTGCTTATCATTTCTAAAAACAACACCTGCCCCTCTCCCTTGTTCCCTTCTCCTTCTCCCTCATCCTCTATTTCCTGTCTTTGTCTCTTATTCCCTGCTCTCTGTCTCTCTGGGGCAAATAAATCTCCTTTGTGCTGAGAACTTGGTCTTGGGGTTCCTGAGCTGATACCAGTCCTTTCACTGGGAATTCTAGAACTTGAGAGCTTTTGCTGCCAACCATGAGGTAAGATATAGTGGATTTTACACGTTACCCTTATCTGATTGTGACATGTCTTAGAGTCGCACAGTACCCTGTGACTTTGACAACTACTACTTCTCAATTAAATATGGAATTATGTTTTTGAAAAATGCAAAAGAAAGTAAAATACACCTCAGGAATAAGTGCAACCCAGGAAAACTACCTTCAGAGGTTTCCTATTTACACATAGATTGAGACAAATGTTTCCGTTTTGCATCTCTGTAGATCCTACCTTCTCAATAAAAATAATATTTTTCTGCCTATGTTCTTGTCTCACTCTCCAAAGGCAGTATCTTTCTTTTCTTTTTGTTATATGCATATATGTGCGTGCGTGCGTGCGTGCGTGCGTGCGTGTGTGTGTGTGTGTGTGTGTGTGTGTGTGTGTGTAAGCACCCGAGTGCACTCACTCTGCAAGCACGTGTGGAGGCGAGAGGTTGCTGTCAGGTGTCTTCTGTGTTGAGACATGACTTCTCACTCTATCTAGAGCTTACTGTTGTGGCTAGGCTGCCTGACCACTCAGCTCTCAAGATCCTTTTATTTCCAGTCCCCAACCCCAGTGCTGGGGTTACAGGAGTCCATAGTCATGCCTGGCTTTTATATGAATTCTGAGAACCAAACTCAAGGCCTCACGCTTTTAAGGAAAGCACTTCACTAACTGAACTCTGTAGTCCTCTGCACTGCTCTCTGCTCTCTGCATGTGTTTCTTATTCCCTGCTCTCTGTCTCTCTGGGGCAAATTCTGCACTGGTTTTCATTAACAGGCTATACTGATTCACCAGCCTAAAGTGTCAAATGCTGTCCTGTGGCTAAGAGTAACCAGTGTGTAACGGTTTCCTCCAGTCCAGCACCGAAGCTCCTTAAGACAAAGTAAACAGCTCAAAAGAGCTCCAGGAAGTTCCTGAAACCGACCAGACTCACTAGGCCCTTTCTTACTCAAGCGTAAATAGTAAAGGCTGTTAAGAGTTGTTCTCAGGCAAGCCATGCTGCAATGGAGACTCTCAGATAGGCCAGGCTGAAAAGACTCTGAGACTACACCGGCTGCCTGGAAGAAGCAGAAACCAGCTTTGATCTACTGAGTGACTCAGAAAAGACGCTTTCCAACCTGTTGAGCGGCATACTGGATGTGCAGTGTGCTACAGGTTTCCAGCTTTTGCACGCTGTCAGCTATGCTGGTATGGATATTGGCAATGCAGCTGTCTTTGAGTCCTTTCTGCTCCTGTAAGTAACCCCCTACCCATACTCCTGTAAGTAACTCCAATAAAACTCATTGGTCCAAGTTAGACTTTGGTGGTATCTGTACTTTGGTCTGCCATGGACTCCCTAGGTAGGGTGGGTAGATGTGTGTGTGTGTGTGTGTGTGTGTGTGTGTGTGTTGTGTTATGTTTCCCCAGGAAAATTCTTGTCATTCAATAGAAATTCTGACCAGCTTGCCTTTATCTCAGATGCCACATTCCCTAGAACATGCCAAGTTATTTTTGAGTATTACAAGCAGTTAAGGGCAGAGTTTGGTTGGTCCAAAGTCATCTTGTATAAAATGGTGAAATAAATATTTATTGTTGTGTTGGTGATGATGTAAGCCATATTGGGAATTGCTTGCTGGGATGGCCTAACTTTATCTTTCTTGGCTCGTACAAATACAAAAGATGGCTCTTTCCTGGGTCCTGCTGTCTGGAGATCAGTGGCAGTAGTGTGGGGGTCACGGCATAGAGGGCTTCAGAAGGTCATGGTGATAATCAGTAGTTACTGGGTTTTCTCCTATCACCTCTAAGCTGTCAAGGGCAAAACTCTTGTCTTACCTTGGAAACCTTTGTTGGCACCTTCTAGATAGAAGTACTTGTAAGAATGTTTATTAGTGGGGCTGGAGAGATGGCTCAGAGGTTAAGGGCATTGACTGCTGTTCCAGAGGTCCTGAGTTCAATTCCTGGCAACCACATGGTGGTTCATAACCATCTATAATGAGATCTGATACCCTCTTCTGGCATTCAGGCAATCATACAGACAGAACACCATATACATAATAAGTAGATAAAATCTTTAAAAAAAAAAGAGTGTTTATTAGCTTGGTTACTTTTCAAGATTTAGGTGTCTTAGGTTACATTCCACAGACACAGACCCTGACCCAGAGATAAGAATTTGCTGGCAAGTGCTTTATTAAGGAAAGTCACATGGCTGGGGAGACAGTTCACTGGGTAGAGTGCTACTAATTTCGTCATCATGAGGATCTGAGTTCGAGCCTCAAAACCCACATTAAAAGCAAGCAAACAAACAAACTAGGTATGGAGGTGCACAGTGGTAACTAATGCTGGAGGGGTGGATTCCTGAGGCTCACCGGCCAGCCAGTCAAGCCTTCTAGCCTACTTGAGTTCCAGATCAGTGAGAGAGAGAGAGACCCTGTCTTAAAAAAAAAAAAAAAAGGTGGACAGTGCCTGGAAATCGCAGGTTGTCCTCTGGCTCCCCCACACACATGCACACACATGCAGTGTACACATGAATCAATAAAAAGAAGAAGGCCAAGAGGAGGTGATCGGTGAGAGAAGGGACAGGATGGGGAGGGGACAGAGAAGCCAAGCCAGAGAGGAGCCCCTGCCTAAGTCCTGCTGGGGACTGTGAAGGTGAGGGAAACCTGCTTTCTTCATCTGGAGGTGAGGACCTGCTTGTTGATTATAGTTGCCTCAATGAGGGTGAGAAGGTGAGACATGATTCCCAGGAACTGGCATTCAGTGGGATAAGAACATCTTCCAAAGTGTTGTGTGGGGTCTGGCATCTGGACACGCAGCAAGCACACATGTGAACAGTCTAGAAGATATGTCAAGGAAAAGCGAAAGATTGGCCTTTTTGTGTCTGTGCAACAGTGAGAAAGGAGGGAGTATTGGTTAAACGGCGTGCTGTTTGTGGCTGGCCGCCACAGGCCAACGGGGGAGAGTGCTGGAGGAGAGGAGCCATGGTTACCTTTTTAGAGCTTTATTGGGAGAGAGGTGGGGAGGGAGAGAGGGGGAGAGGGAGAGGGAGTGGGAGAGAGAGAGAGAGAGAGAGAGAGAGAGAGAGAGAGAGAGAGAGAAAAGAGAAGAAGGAGGTCCAGACGGAAGGAAGGAGCAGAAAGGAAAGAGAGAGAAGGGACGCACAGAGGGCCCACCCGCTTTTTAGGCTGGGATGCCGTCGAAGGCTGATGACGTAATTAAGGACCGAATCCTTACAGGGAGTATGGAGTATGGAGGTACAGAATGACTTCCTGTCACCAGGCTGGTCCCGCTGAAGGATGCAGTCAGCTCCTGATGGCTTCTGAGTTTGGAGTCATCGAAGTGTTCACCAGCTTCTGGGCACCTTTGACATGAGCATTGTATATTCCAAATTGTACATCAGCTTTGCTTAGTAAAATCTGACAGAAATCTGAATGGACTACAAAGACAAATTAGGGAATGTCTTCTCATATCTCCCAAACATTTGCTGAAGTTGAAATGGCAAACAAGCATTCCCGAAAACCACTCAAAGATATACAAAACAACAATCTCAAGCTTATTTGAAGAGGTTAAGAAGTTTCTTTCTGGTTACATTTTGTGTGTGTGTGTGTGTGTGTGTGTGTGTGTGTGTGTGTATACGTACACATGTTCACACATGTTCATGCATGTGGAGACCAGAAACGCTATCTTCAATTACTCTCTATGTTTTGAGACAGGGTCTCTCGCTGAACCTAGAGCTCACAAATTAGCTACCCTGGATGGCCGGCAAGCTTCTTTCTCCATCCCCATGTGCCCTGCCCCTGCCAGCACCGGGGTTTGTAGTGTGGTCTCGCCTGGCCTTTTTACATGGAAGGGAGGATCTCAACTCGACTTGTGAAGCAAGCATTTTACCCACTGATGTGTCTCCTCAGCCCCCACCTTACTTTTTGATACAGGGTCTCCCACTGAACCTGGAGTTTGCTGACTGACTTCACTTTCTGGCTCGCTAGCCCCAGGGATCTTCCGGTTTCCGCCTTGCCAGCTTTGGGA
Organism: Peromyscus aztecus; assembly: GCA_902168405.1. Classification (NCBI taxonomy): domain Eukaryota; kingdom Metazoa; phylum Chordata; class Mammalia; order Rodentia; family Cricetidae; genus Peromyscus; species Peromyscus aztecus. Next base: position 26,063 of record CABHPQ010001821.1, read on the forward strand.
TTACAAGCAAGCGTTACTGCACCTGCGTTCTTCCTTGGCCTCTGTGGGATTCCTGCTTGTGCAGGAAGCACTTGAGGGGCTGGGTCATCTCCCCAATCGTTTTCTCATTACACTTTTTGACAGTAACCAATGTGGAGGGTGCTATAGAGTTTTATCCCAGAAGAAAGGAATGGCACTTCCAGGTCACTCATAGATGACCGCCCCACCAAAAACTGCAGCTTTAATGAAGTGAGGTGAATTGTTTATGCACCACACCAAGGAGTCCAGGAACATGTGGAAGAAAGGTACAGATCCTGAAAACGTACGGGTTGCCTCCGCGTGTGTGCAGGGTTCGTTAATACGTTTGTCACGAGGAAAGAATGAAGCCTGTGATTAGCTTGATCTGAGACTGGCAGATGAATGTGTAAGAGACAGGGAAAAGGCAGATGCTGCATTTACCAGACGCTCATAAAACAGCAGAAGCTGTAGGTAAATGTGTGAGCATCAATTTCTTAGAGCCAAAGCATGTTATCAACAGTTCAGTTCGAACTGCAAATAACATGAGATTTTAAAAACAAATACCAAGGAACATTCCTGTTTGGAAGTACTTTGAACTTTGGTCTTCATCGATAATTCTAAATATTTTTATTCCACAAAAACTTCTGACATTTTCCGTCTGACGTGTGTTTTCCCTTTCACCGCACATCTCCGATGCCCTGTCATTCTTTTCCAAAACACGCAAGTATGCTGACCTTGCTAGAAACCTTTAGGAGTCCTCACTTAAAAGCCACCTGGACTTCTTAGTAGAATCATCTTCAATATATTCTGTTTTACTGTTTGTCTCTCACAGTTTTGTTGTTACTGTGTTTTAAGCATGAAGAACTGTAGAAACATCTTTTATAGTGTAATATTTTTTTGTGTGTACATATGTGTGTGTTTGTTCATGTGTGTGGGTTTACACATGTGTGCACATCCATGTGGAGGCCAGAGCTCGACCTCAGGTGTCATTCCTCAGACACCATCAATACTACCATTTCTTCTTTTAATCAGGGTCTCTCACGGGCCTGGAACTCATCAAATAGGCTAGGCTGGCTGGCCAGTGAGCCCCAGGGACCTGCTTAGCTCTGCCTCCCTAGCACTGGGATCACAAGTACATGCCAACATACCTCGATTTTTCTTGTGGCTTCTAGGGTCAAACTCAGGTCAAAGGCAAGCACTTTGCTGACTGAGCCGTCCCCGGTTCTGTACTGTAGTATATTTAACTAGTGGGACAATACAGATATGCAGTTGGCATTTTACACTGCAGCTCATGCATCCCCTCTTTTTTCCTGGACATTCCTGCAGTAGATTTTGCATCTTGCCACTCCTTACCGAAAGTCAAGTGTTGTAGAATCCAGGAAGACAGGCAGGGTGCAGAGATCTGAAGCCCATGGACACAGTTATACTTGGAAACTATTGCTTACATGTCTGTCCCCAAATTCTTTAACTTTTCTGTCTTCCAAAGGTGGGTTTTAATCTCAAAATCCTCCCTCGTCCTCTAGGTATGGGCTCATCGAGCCATCTTCTTATAAAGATCAGAATAAGCCAGGAGCCATGGTGATAGCATATGCCTCTGCAATAAAAACAAGGCCATGAATAGAAAGGAGTCTCCTCTCCTGCTCTCTCCTCTCCCCCACCTCTCTCTCATTGTTCACCCTGGAGCATGCCAGCTGACACATCACTGGCACCCTCGAGAACCGTATAGAGAGGTGTATGTGACATGAACTATCTTCTCTCAAGAGTGAACGATGCGCTTGGGAAGTGGCTGCTCCAGATGACTGTAGCCCTACTGATGTCTGGATAACTGTCCTGAGAGACTCCACATCCTCAGACGCCCATGAGATAATGGATGCTGTTGTTGAAGTTAGCTATTGTTATGCTAAGTCAGTGCTGTTTTATTGGTTTTAAAAGCTTTCGTGGATGTGTCTGCCTGCTAAGGCACATACGTGGGGGTGCCCATCTCAAATATCTGAGTGTTTCTTTCCCCTTAAGGAAGGAGAACAGGAGAGCTGGTGGTTCACCATGCCGCTTCAAGATGCTGTTTGTCTGCACAGCTGGTCATTCTTTGATGGGTCCCTCTCTTGCCTGAGCTGCACCTCCCGTTTGTGTCTGGATCTCACACTTTGTCACACGTGTTCATTTAATGCAACATCTTTCTTTCCTTAAAATTTAATTTTTAAAGTTTTTTTTCTCACTGTGTGTATGTGGTGTGCCTGCATATATAATATGTATGTTCCCTTGTGTGGGATGAGCATGGGTGTGATGGCCAGAAGTTAACCTATGTGTCTTCCTTGAAAGCTTTCCACTTTCTATACCAAGGAAGGGTTTCTGCATTGACCTCAGAGCTCAGTGATGTGGCTAGTCCGGCTAGCAGCTTGCCTCTGCCTCTCGAGATCTGGGTTTGCAGTTGGCCAGCACATTCACCTGGAGTTTATGTGGATTCTGTGGATCTGAACTCTGGTCCTCACCCTTGTGCAGCAAATGCTTTTGACGCTGAGCCGACTCCTTGTAGCATGAATCTTACAAGTTCTTATTAATAAAAGCAAACCTGGAGCCATATTGGGGTGAACGCTGAATGATCGGAGAAACAGAACCAGCCACAGCTTCCTCACCTCACCAATTCCTCAGCTGATCCTGTTTTCTCAGACTGGAAGCTTCGGAGTCCTCATCCAAATGGATCTCAGCTGAACTGCTTCTCGAAAGCCTGAAGCTTAACCAGCCTAGTTCCTGGTCCTCACGCCTTATATACCATTCTGCTTTCTGCCATCACTTTCTGGGATTAAAGGCGTGAGTCACCATGCCTGACTGTTTCCAGTGTGGCTTTAAACTCACAGAGATCTGGATGGATTTCTGCCTCCTTAAAGGTGTGAGTGCCACCTTTTTCTGGCCTCTATATCTAGTGGCTGTTCTGTTCTCTGACCCCAGATAAGTTTATTAGGGTACACAATGTTTTGGGGAACACAATATCACCACAACTCCTCAGCTCTTAATTTTTTTTTACAACAGATGCTTCCTCAGCATCTATTTTAAAAAAGATTTTACTTTTAATTGTGTGTCTATGAGTAGGTTTGTGCACACTAGCACAGTGTCCTCAGAGGCCAGAAGAAGGAATTGGATTTCCTGGAACTGGATTTACCTGCAGTTGTAAGCTGCTGGATGTGGGTGCTGGGAGCCAAACTCACTGTCTTCTGCAAGAGCGGTGCATGCTCTTAACCACTGAGCCACCTCCCCAGCCCCACATCATTTATCAGTTTAAATTTCCTCAAAGCTGACGTTATTCCATAAAGTTTTATGTGTTATGTCTAACAAATAGAAGAAATTATTCTTTTGCTTACTTCCTGGTCTTGTGGCTCTTCTGAGCTTGCTGTAATTAATTATGATGGTGTATAATCTTTTAAGATGTTCTATTCATGTTGCTACTTAAAAGTGTAGAAATTGATTAGAAATGCATTATCTGTCTTGGGAAACAAAAAGCTGATTCCATGTCATTTTGTCTGTGCTAGTAATATCTAAGGGGTTACCTGTAATCCTGGCCTGGAGAAGGATGTTGTGGTGGTAAATTTCCATTTGAAGATTAAATGTTATCTGGACTGTGATCTATGCTTGGGTATTAATTTGCAAAGGTGACCGAGTCACTATGCAAAGGCCAATGGCATTGAAGGAAGAATTTCTATTAGTTACATTTCCCTGAGAGAGAGGCCATGCCCTATCTGCAAGGCTACCTGGGAAAGCTTTTGATCGTGCTGAAGCAGGGGTGAGGGGAAAGCATGGTCCACATTCTTTGTAGCAGGCTCTGCAGAAAGGCAGAACAGAACTGGGTGAAAAGCAGAGGACTGGGTCATTCGACTCAGTCCAACAGGCTTTGGGTCATGGGCATTTTTCCTAACTCTGCAACAACTGGCCTTGGGCTGAATAGGACAGAGAAATACCACTTCCTGGGGTGCACAGGGCGCACATGCCAGATGGAGAGGGGCTCTAGTGCCGCTCCTCATTGGTTTATTTTGCAGATACAAAGAATCTGTTCCTGGTGCTGGGGAGACAGCTCAGTTGGTAAAGTGTTTGCTGTGTGAGCAGACAGACCGGTACCCACAGTGAAGCTGGGCATGGTGGTGTGTGCCTCTAATCACAGCTAAGGGAAAATGGAGAGGGGAACATCCCTGGAGCTCACTGTCCAGCCAGCCTAGCCTATTCATTGAGTTCCAAGCAGGCTCTCTCTCAAAAAATGAGGTGTTATTTGGTGCCTGCGAAGCAATTACACCCGAGGTTGTCCTCTGGCCTCCACATTGTTATTTACTGTGTGTGAGAAAGCGTGAGGTACAACAGAACCCACTGTAAGAGTTTTTACTAGGGAAGAGAAAGGGTGGAGGTGGGTAGGCCTACCAAAAAGAAAGGTGTAAGGGGAGGGAGAGAGAGAGAGACAGAGAGAGAGAGAGAGGTACACTACCTTTGGCAAGAGGGAGAGAGAGCAGGGAGCAGGTAGATCCTGCTTTTTATAGGTCACCTTGTGCATGCGTATAAGGGTTATGTAGCTACGCCAAGCATGCACATAGATTTCGAGATCATGCTGAGTGTAGATTATGTGACCATGATGCGCAGGGATCATGTAGGACATAAGGCCCTGGGGTGACTAAGCATTTTGCCTGACTGCTGACAGCACATGTGCAGTCATGTGACTCCAGAAGTGTCTAGGAATGATAACACACATGCATGTACACAAATGAACACAAAGGATCTAGGAGGTGTGGTCCTCATGGTCC
>CABHPQ010001821.1:30937-63181 GCA_902168405.1 Peromyscus aztecus
TCTCTCTCTCTCTCTCTCTCTCTCTCTCTCTCTCTCTCTCTTTCTTTCTTTCTTTTACTTTCTCTCTCTTTCTCTCTCTCTTTCTTTCTTTCTTTCTTTCTTTCTTTCTTTCTTTCTTTCTTTCTTTCTTTCTTTCTTTCTTTCTTTCTTTCTTTCTTTCTTTCTTCCTTTCTTCCTTTCTTTCTTTCTGAGACAGGGTCTCTACATATAGCCCTGGCTGTCTTCAAACTCACTATGTAGACCAGACTGACCTTGAACTTACAGAGATCCTCCTGCTTCTGGCTCCTAAATGCTGGGATTAAAGGCATGCATTATCACATCGGCCTCCAGGGTTCTTGTTTTGTTTTGTTTCCGAGGCAGGATCTTTCTTTAGCTTTGGAGCCTGTCCGGGAACTTACTCTGTAGACCAGGCTGGCCTCGAACTCACAGAGATCCCCCTGTCTCTGCCTCCCAGTGCTAGGATTGAAGGCGTAAAGGCGTGCACCATTGCTGCCCAGCTCAGGGTTTTTCAGATGTACAAATATCAGAAGATATAGAAACTGACCACAGCCTGCCGGTATCTTCCTTGTTATCTCTATAGTTACCTCAGGTCCCCACCTGCCCCTTGCTGTCAGCTTCTGCCTTTCCCTTTAGTGCCCATGCAAGCGCTCTGCTTCTTGTTCTTTGGGTATTTTCCATCTGGAGTGACCACACACTTTCAGGGCTTTACTCAGTGCCCTGTAGCCGAGGCTTTGGCTCCTAGAATATTCCATATAGAGCTCCAGATGCTGGACACTGAGCTGCAGGATTTGGTGTTTGTCTTGCTGGACTTTTTTTCACCCTATTATGCTCCCCGATCTTCTCTTCTGGAATAGGGATGCTTATTCTGTACCATTGTATATTCAGTCTTTGGGCCACTTCCGGGAGTAACCTCTCAGTGGCAGGCATCCATAGTTACTGTGTTGTCCTGTCTGCTGCAGGTCTCCCGACAGGTGCTGCTCTTCCTCCTGCACCAGCAGAGAAAGGGGTTTTCTTTTATGAGTAGGGTCTCATCTGGTCTAAGGTAGCCCCAAACTTCCTGTGCAGATGAGGACGCCCTTGACTAAGTGCCTGGATTACAGGCATGTGCTATCGTGTTCTGCTTAGGAGGTTTTTTTCTTTTCTTTTTTTTTTTTTTAACATTACTGTGGGATATCGTTCTATATGCTATGAATATGTATTGCTCTGATTGGTTGATAAATAAAATGCTGATTGGCCAGTAGCCAGACAGGAAGTGTAGGTGGGGCAAGCAGACAAGGAGAATTCTGGGAAGAGGAAGGACTGAGTCAGGAGTCACCAGCCAGACACAGAGGAAGCAAGATGTGAAGGCAGAACTGAGAAAAGGTATCAAGCCACATGGCTAAACATAGATAAGAATTATGGGTTAATTTAAGTGTAAGAGCTAGTCAGTAATAAGCCTGAGCTAATGGCCAAGCAGTTATAATAAATATAAGCTTCTGAGTGATTATTTTACGAGCAGGCCAGCAGGACTGCGGGGGCTTGGTGGGACCAGAGAAACTTTCCAGCTACATAACATCTTATTGTTTCAAACTTAACCCTTTTTATTCCTGGCATTCTGTGGATTGAACCTAGAGCCTCAAGAGTGTTAGGCAAGTGCTCTGTCGCTGAGTTACTGTTAATTCCACAGACTTAAGGAGAAAAACCACCAATCCAAATCACTATCGCCAAATTAATTAAAGCAAGCTTTTTTATTTGTGTACACAGGCTGCCTCCCCCTAAGGTAGGGTTTGAGAGATCAGCATTGGATGTGAGGAAGATAATGTTTTTATAGCTCAGGGGTGGGGGTTTCCCAGTGGGGCAGGCAAAATAGGCAGAGTTACAGGAGTGAGTATAAGCATAGCAAGCTAGTCATAATGACGTCCTGAGACAAAGACATGGTATAACAAGGTGGTCATAACAGCCTTTGAAACAAAGGTAGGGTTGCCAAATGGTTATAACACCTTTTTGAAACAAAGACATAATTGCAAGGTGGTCTTATGGTGGTCATAACAACAGGTGGTCATAATAACATTTTGAAAGAAAGACATGGTTGCTGTTTCCTGAAGCAGGTGGTACAGAACCATGTGTAGTTAAGGTTACAGGTTACATAGTTAAGGTTACATAGTCCAATCCTTGAGAAACAGATTTAATCATGAACAGGAATGAACCTAGTTTGTCTTTACTATAAGATGGCTTTCAAGCCTAAAAATGGAAGCAGGCTGGTTCCTCATTAAAGCTCCAGCCTTTTTAATGAATGCTTCCTGGCATACTTGCTGTGGGCCATACCCATACTACTGTAACTGTTAAATCTCTAGGTCTTGGTTTACCCACTTGAGTCTCTAGGCTTTCTAAGTCCTTTGAGGGTTAGAGACAGAGACTGAAAGTGCCTGGCATACAGCAGGCGCTCAGAAACCATATAGCAGGTGCTCAGTAGTTGTTCCGAGTCTGACTGGATATAAAAGAGCATGTGTGGGCATTTCACATTTGTGTGTAGCTGGAGAATTTCTCTGCAGCTCCCGCCAAGCCCCGCCAGTCCCAGAGTCCACTTATAAAATAAACATGCAGACGCTTATATTATTTAAACTGCTTAGCCATTAGCTCAGGCCTATCATTGTCTAGTTCTTACTCTTATATTTAGCCCATTTTTTATTAATCTATACTTTGCCACGTGGCTCGTAGCTTACTGGTACCTTACATCTTTCTTGTCCTGGCGGCGACTGCAGGCAGTCTCTCTCTTCCCTTCCTGTTCCCTCAGTTTTCCTCTCTGTTAGTCCTGCCTATACTTCCTGTCGGCTATTGGCCAATCAGTGTTTTATTTATATAGAGCTATATCCACAGCATTTGTGTGGTGTGTATGTGCTCCTTGGTGTGCACACAAGTATGCAGGTGTCAACATCAGCCTGTTCTCCTCAGTGGCTCCCTGCCTTATTTTTTGAGACAAGGTCCCTCACTGAAACTGGAGCACAATGCTTTCACTGTGGTGGCTGGCCAGCAAGCTCCTGGAATTTCTGTCTCTGCCTCTCCAGTGCTTTATGCTGTCATGCGTGACTTTTGTGAGGCGGTTGGGGATCTGAACCCAGGGCCTCGTGCTTGTGGATCAAGCTGTTTTCTGACTGAGCCATCTCCCCAGCCCTCTTGTTTTACAGTTTCTATTCCCCTTCATCCAAAGCTCACCACACCTATTTTTATCTCGGAGGCGGGTGTTTTAGCAGCAGAGAGAGACCGAGTGTGCCATGAATTATGGATTCCATCTGATCCTCGTTGAGACAATCTGAATATTTTCCCTGTGGGCGCCTGAGTGAACCAAATTAGCCCGTGCTTGTCAGCCTCCCTGCGCTCCCTGTGCCGCAGATGAAAGCCTAAGAAGTGAAAACGGAGACTCTCTTGACCTTTTCAAGTCTTCAAATAATGATTTTCTAGACAGATAAAACTAAATTGCTATTGGATCTCCGTCTGGGAGGAGGGAGGATGGCTGTTTAGGGGCTACGTGGTCTGTTCATCGCTTCGTTTCTCCTCTCCTGTTCGATGGTGGAAATTAAACCCTGATGGTCAGATTAGGTGGCTATAAGCTCCCGGCCCTTGCCTCCTGCAGCAGATGTGAGAAAGGGCTTGTCTCCAGGTTCAGGTGAGGAGGTCGATGATGGGAACAATTGACGGAAGAAAATGAGGTAATGAGATCCTTAAACCAAAGGTGTTTTTGAATTGTTTTGAGAGAGAGAGAGAGAGAGAGGAGAGAACTCACAGCCATAACCCAATTGAAGGAAAACAACAACAAAAAACAATCCTGCTCACACCAAGCGTCCCAGACACAGGGCAAAGGACCACCTACATGCAGCAGAGCAGAGGGCACAGTGAGGACCTCTGGCAGCTCTGCTACTGTCCTGCCAAACTGCTTGTCAATCATCCCTGTGAGCTGAGGGTCGGCAGGTGAGCAGCCTGGTAACCAGGACACACCCTGCCTGTAACCATGCACACGCAGGTGTGCGGCTGGGCTGGGCTGCTCTACCACAGGCCAGGTGGAACACCCCCTTCAAGGGGTAAGGGGGGTTCATAAGGGTTACTGTTGACAGCCCGTGTCTGTCACGTCACTTGGGGAAAGTAACTGCAGCCACTGCCTGGGGTGGGGAGAGCATTCAGTTGGTAAAGATCTGGCTGTGCAAGCACAGGACCCAAGAGCCATCCCCAGAATCCACACAAAAGAAAGCTGGGCACGTTAGTGCTCACCAGCAATCCCAGCACCAAGGAGACAATGATAGGACTGATCCCTAGAACTCACTGGCTGACAATCCTAGCTTACAGCTTGGTGAGTTCTAGACCACCCTCGTCTCAGAAACAAGGTGGGTCAGTACCTAGAGAACAATGGTGAGGCTGACCTCTGTTCTCCATGCATACATAGATCACACACACACACACACACACACACACACACACACACACACACACACACACAGACACTCCTCTTCGAAATCCTCAGCCTCAAGAGAGTGAGTTCTTGTTTCCTCACGCCTTATATAACTTTTTCTGCCCTGCCATCTTACTTCCTGGGATTAAAGGCATGTGTGTTTCTCAAGCAAAGGCATGAGATCTCAAGTGTTGGATTAAAGGTGTGTGCCACCATGCCTGGCTCTGTTCCCAGTGTGGCCTTGGACTCACAGAGATCCAGACAGATCTCGGTATCTCAAAAGGATTAAGGGTGTGTGCCATCACTGTCTGGCCTTTTTGTCTAATCTAGTGGCTGACTCTGTCCTCTGATCCCCAGATAAGTTTTTTTGGGGCGCACAATATATCACCACAGGTTAGAGTACATACGGCTAATGTATGCATGCCTTAAAAATGTTCCATATTAAAACATGGTAGAACAGTTGGTAAAATGTTTGCTTAGCTGTATGAAGCCTTGAGTTTGATACTCAGCACCACAAAGACCAGGTGTGGTGGTATACACCCGTACTCCTAACACTTGGGATGTAGAGGCAGAAGGAGAGCTAGTTTGGGCCCAGCATATCCTGGAGACTTTAACTGGAAGCCTTCTTCTACTCTGAAATAGATCTTGTGTTTTGGAGAGGAAGGGCGAGAGAGACGGGGAGATGGATTTGTTAAAAAATTATGTATAAGTCTGTGTGTCTGTGTGGTGGTATATGCACATGAATGGAGACCAGAAGAGGGTGGCAGATCCCCTAGGGTCAGAGTTTTAGGCAGTTGTGAACCATCAGTTGTGGGTAGTAGGAACGGAGCTCAGTCCTCTGCAGGAGAAGCATATACTCTTAACCACCTGGCCGTCTCTCCATTCCCGAGATTGTGTTTTGAAAGAATGTTTGAGTATAATAGGTGTTCACTGGTGAACACATGACAAGAATTAAAGTCAGCACTCCAAAGATTAGCCAGCTGATGTGAGGATGACGGGAGATGTGACTGACTTCCGGGGGGGGGGGAGCAGTGTCTCACAAGGAAGGACAGCTGTAATGAGCCCCATCTCAGTAAATCCTGGCATTCTTATCGCGCTGCTTATTCTCAGCACTGCTCCTAGATTACACTTGGAACTGTGTACACGGCTCTTGCTGTTTTATGCTGGGAAATCTCTCTCCCCTGCTGATAAGATTAAAGGGCTAACTCTCAGGATGCTTGGCCAGCCTGCAAAGCCTGCAATCAAGGTGACACTAGATTCCTGGGGACCTTGACTGTCGGGGGGGGGGGGGGGGGGGGTGCTGGGAAGGAGGAAAGAGAGCAGCAGGGAAGGATTCTTCCAGAAGCTCCAGAAGCAGCTTGAGCAGCAGAGAGAAAAGAGGCAAAGTGTGGGAGGCAGGGGATGGGAGGGGCCATTCTCTGCAGCTCTTTGCCAGCTGGAGTTCCAGTGTGGGTTCCACAGAGCAACAAGGGGAGGAGCTTTGCAATCGCCAGAAGGACTGCCTTTCCAGCCTTTTGAACTGGGCCTCCCTCACAGAAGGACCACCTTTCCCTTCCAGGTACTACCTTACCCCTAGTCTTCTGTTTCATCAGATTGTCATCCAGGGGGACCAATCTTTGCTTTTTAGCTATGCTAATGTTGGAATGAAGGTATTCTATAAAGACTCCTGTGCCCCTCCCTTTGGTTATCAAACCATTGAAACAATGGACCCTAAGAAGTTTGACTTTCCCCAGCAATCTCCTGCTGGGAGAGGGAAAAAAGCCAAACCTGGTGCCAGCCAGCAGGGGAGCTTGTCTTGTGGGGTGGGATTTCACACTGTTCTGACTACTTGTCAGACCACCTTGCAGGAGAGAGGAACTCAGAGGATGATGGGTTGACTCCGTGTGGAGGATCTGCATAGGGCTGCTTAGCTATGCATAAACGTCTTGCCTTCCATTCACCTCAGAACCCTGAAGCTGGACTGGGGGTGGGGGTGGGGTTACTGGGCCGATTTGTTCCTCTCCTCACTGAACAAGCTTCCTTTCTCTGCTTTTCTTTAATTGTCTCTTTAATTGTTCTGTTGAGGGAAGATGCTTGATCCTAGTTTGTTAGGACTGCAGGGCCTAGGTTGTGACCCCCGTAACTCCAGGGACCGTTTTCACTTCTGAGACAATGAGTGGGGGGCCTTTCAGACCACATTTCTGAAACCCAATGCCCCCCCCCCCCCCAGCAGACTCCTGGTAAAGGTTTTGTTAAGTTGAATAAATAATAAGATTGGGGATGTAGCTCAATGGTAGAGCATGGGACTAGCATGAGATGGGTCTTAGGTTTAAGCCCCCCAGCCCTGGAAGTTGGAGGGAAGGGATTCAGATGTCTTTCCAGTACACAGATTAAGTTCTCTTACTGAACACAATGAGAGCATCAGTGCTAGTTTTGGATCCAATAATTTCATTATCCCAAATGATCTTGACCGTGAAAGCAGGGGATTAGAAAAACGACAAGTGATAAGACAAAAAGGAAATAAAAGACGCAGTGAGGGCACGAATTTAAAAAACAAAAGAAAGCAGGCTTAAAGGGGCAGATGAGGGGGGAATGTGGTCTTCCAGACTGCTTCTGGCAGTGACACAATTTCACAAGCATCCCAGGATCACACCATTGTCTGCATTAATACCAAAACACAGGACAGAGGCCGTAACCTGAAATGCAGAGTGGAAATACCTTTTCCTGAACTATGTCTCAGAGTATGAGGCCCAGAGAAACATTTATTCTACTAATCGATACAAAATAAGACATGCAGCCCCAGGCTTAGGAGCTCTGTACACTTAAACCAGTCTTTAAGGACTGCAGAGCCGGCTCTGGGTTTTATAAGTATGACGAACTGCCCGGTTGGGATACCCAGCACCTGTGTGAATGAACAAGCAGGCATGGGAGTGGGTGTTTGTAATCCGGTGCAGCTGAGGCAGAGCTTGCTGCTGGCCAGCCACTGTAGCTGAATTGGTGAGCTTTGGGTTCAATGAGATGTGTGTCAAAAACCAGGTGGAGAGGGACTGAAGAGGACACCTGTCTATGTGTAGTCTGTGCACAGGCACACACACACTCTAAAAAAATCAATTAATTAGAATATACAATTGCTTGACAGAGCTTCAGAAAATCTGATAATAGCTTAAATGCCTCTTTATTGTCAGAAGCAATCAAAGCAGCAGAATTAGAGAGCTGACTCTGTAAACAAGGCCCATGAAGAAACAGGGAATTGCGTTTTATCAGCTGAACTTTTTAAAAAATGGCTGTGTTTTATCTTTCTGGAAATGCTTTGCCTTATCTACCATCCCAGGCAAGAGTAATAAACAGAACAGTGATAAACTCAGTAATTATGGATGCTGTAGGTTCCAGAAGGTTTCCGAGGCTGGAGTTCACAGGCGGCGTTATCACGCGAGGCCATCAAACCAGGTGGAGTGTCTTTTCGTGATGAGTTTTCGGAGGATCCTGGTCTTGTCTTCCTTCTCCTCAGTGCACCCTTATAGGAGATGGTGTGGCATACAGGGTAAGTGCAGGGGGCTGTGGTAATCAGAACCCCAACAATAAGCCCCTACCTAGCCCATTAGCTGTAAGCTCCAAGCAAGCCACTAGATTGACTTAAGCAAGCCTTGGGCTTGCTGATATTACCCCGCGATGGACACAATTGCAAGAACACATTTAGGTCTTCCTAATAGTTTTGTAGCTACGATAAGCTTGCACTTCTTTTTGAAATTTATGCAAGATAATACTTATTTACGTCATAAGGAGATTACCTCTCTGCCAAATAGCATGTGCAAAAGCCTGATGTGTGGAAGCCAGCAGTTTGTGTAGGTCTCGTTTATTACAGCCTACCTGTCCCAAGCAGGAAAGGCTGCTCACCTGTGGAATAGACTTCTGAGAGGCCCTCTCCATTGTTCTGGTAGTGTGGAGTGGTCTGAACTCTAAGTGAGTTCTCTGAAAAGGACAGGAGGCATGCTTCTCTGACCGTAAACTGAGTGCTCATAGACAGAGCGACACTCACAAGCCTCTCCCCCTTGCACGTAAAGCTGAAAGAAGGGAATCGCTTCTTCTTGCAGAAGGTTTGGATGTTTGTTTTAGCCTAATGAAAAGATCACAAATTCCGAACTATCTAACTATGCAACTTATTCCCCATTGAGCACATTGATCCAAGGTTTATCTCTGTGGCCATTACTTAAGAATTGGGCCCTGTTTGCGGCTTTGAGTTGGCTGTGGTTCAGGGCCAGGCTGAGAGCTCAGAACGAGCATTCTCAGAAGCGGTGCTTTGTATGCAGGGGGCTGGAGACTCCGGAAGGAAAACATAGCTTGTTCATTTATTAACATTTTCCTCTGGTGATGGTTCTGTGAAGACTGCTCAGGCTGTGTGAGAGGCGAGGGGAGAGCTGAAGGGGACGCATGAGTGAAAACATGTCTGGTGGCGCAGCAGGCTCTGCCATGCCTGGCTTTCCCCACACAGGTGTTCTGCCATTACAGCTGATTCTACCTCTCTCTTTTCCCCGTCTTTCCCAGGCAGGGGTGCCATCTGGCTCTTCTCCTTGGGTGTTATTTCTCTCGTGCTGGCTGTGATAAACCATGTGGGGAGGACTAGGAGGAGTGAAGAGATGGGGAAACATGGTCAAAATATATTGTATGAAAAATGATTTCTGGTAAAAAATAATAAAAGAGTCCCCCTCTCCCAGCAAACCGAACCAAAGGCATCTGTTTTCCCTGCCAGCAGCTTTCTATCAGCCATGAAGGCATGTGCCCATTCAGGTCCAAGAGCACTCCCTTCTCCTCACAGGCTTAGTCCCCACCACCAACATCTTATATTCCAGTGGCCATGAGCTCACCTCTGTGCTGTGGGATGTTCTGTATGGCAAATGTGTTGCTAATAAAACACTGATTGGCCAGTGGCTAGGCAGGAAGTATAGGCGGGACTAACAGAGAGAATAAAAAGAACAGGAAGGTGGAGGGAGTCACTGCCAGCCACCGCCAGGACAAGCAGCATGTAAAGATGCCGGTAAGCCACGAGCCGTGTGACAAGGTATAGATTTATGGAAATGGATTAATTTAAGATATAAGGACAGTTAGCAAGAAGCCTGCCACGGCCATACAGTTTGTAAGCAATGTAAGTCTCTGTGTTTACTTGGTTGGGTCTGAGTGGCTGTGGGACTGGCAGGTGAAAGAGATTTGTCCTGACCGTGGGCCAGGCAGGAAAACTCTAGCTACACCTCTGTCAGTGCCCCATCAGATCACAGGGCTGGTCTTTGTTTCCTTTGAATGGTTTTTCCCTTCCCCTTTCCCAATAGCTCACTAGCTGGAGACCACACCTCCAACCAAAGACATTTGGAAGACATTTCAGATCCAAATTATAATAGTTTCCTGTCATCAGGAAACACTGAACTATACTGTATATCAAAGAAACTCAAGAAATGGCATTTCACTCTGACTTTATTATATATTTCAAAATTAGAGTGCACTCATTATACAAAGTGATGGGTTTCACCATGATATTTTCATACATGTCTACCATATACTTTCCCCCTACTGTCCTGTCTTGTCCCCCAACTAGTCTCCTCCCAAATATTGCTGCTTTTACTTCCATGTCATACATATATTTTATACATACATACATACATACATACATACATACATACATAGTATATAATCTAAACTCACATAGAGGGGAAATGTGGTCTCGTCCACCTCCCTCTATTCCCCCTTCCCTCCCTCCCTCTCTGTCTCTCGAGATAGCATCTCATATAACTCTAGGCTGGCCTCAATCTTGTTGCTTAGCTGAAGATGCCCTTGAACTTAGATCTTCCTGCCTCTATCTCCCTGGTGGTGAGAGGATGGGTGGCTGAACCTGGCTCATTAGGGCTGACCCCAGGCTCTGACCTTGACAACTCTGGTAATACCAGATCCATAGCAACCCAGACCCATAGCAACCTAATTTTGTACCATCTCAGATCTAGCCTGTGAACTCAGGGCTCCCTATGATGCAAGGACCATTAGCTGCCTCCTCCTTCTCTGGGAGGTCCCTCTGGTTCTGCCGGCACACTTCAGGATCAGGAGCTTAGACTCCGAGCTCAGAGGAAGAAGCACTGTGCCAGAAGGCTGCGAAGCATCATGTGCTAACTGATCTAGTCCCCTCTGGAGAGCTGCCTGTGGGATCGCGCTGTCTTTTGTCCAAGTGTTGGGATTGTGAGTGCAACCTCTGCATCAGACTGATGACACTGAGCACTGAACCCAGGCATCACCATTTATAAATCCAGACCTGTGCAATAAGCTCTATCTCTCAATCTTTATTTATTTCTTTTTTAGTAAATTTGTTAATTCTTTGAGAATTTCATACAATGTATTTTGACCAAATTTACCCACAACTTCTTCCCTTAATTTGTCCTGGATCTACTCCCCTCCTCTTCTCCCAACTTCATGACCTCAGGTTTTGTTTGTTTGTTTTTTGTTTTTGTTTTTTATTTATTTTAAATCCTATTGACTTCAATTTATGCTGTTCCTATACTCTTGGATTGGAGCCATCCATGGGGTGGGGTCAACCTACCAGGAACCATGCCCTTAAAGACAATAGATTCTCCTTCCTCTAGAAGCCATCAACTATCCCTAACTCCAAAGTTAGGGGTCATGGTTCATGCACATCTTCCTGCTCTGTACTAGAATGTGGACTGCCTTGATCATATGCAGGCAGTGACAGCCACTGTGAGTTCACGAGTGCAGTGGCCCTGTCATGTCCAGAAGACTCTGTTTGGTTGTGGGCCCCCAAGACCTCTGGATCCATGTTGTTCCCTGAGCTCTGAAAAGAGAGTGTGGTGTAAATGCCCCATTCATAGCTAACCGCCCCATAGTCACTTATGCTCTACATTTAGACTGTGGGTTTCTGTGTTAACTTCTGTTGAGTGTACACGGAATATTCTCTGGTGGGGTCTGAGAGCTGTACTAGTCTATGGCTGTAGAGATATGGATTTAGAGGGAAGTCTGATACTCTGCCTATTTAGCAGAGTAACAGTACTAGGATCACCCCTGGGCTTGTGAGTTCTCTAACCACGAGTTCTTGGTCAGATTTACAGTACCAGGCATATGTTTCCTCCAGTGAGCTGGCCTTAAATTCAATCAGGAAGTGGTTGGTTACCTCATACCATTTGTGCCACCATTGCCCTGGTAGGCATAGCCTGCCCTTAGTCGTTATTGCAGTTCACAGGACTGGCAATTTGGTAAGATTATTTATTTTTCTCTTCATTCCTAGCAGTCTACATAGTACCTCCGGTACTATGAGAGCTAGCCAGCTGTGAGGAAGCTTCCTGTCAGTACTGACTTGATTTCTCCATGTCCTGTGACCAGTGTATGTGGTGTCTTTTCAGCAAGAGGGTCTTAACCATCACGTTCTGGTGAGCAACCAAAAGCTATGGCAGTAGCCTGTATTGTTTTGGGGGCTCTCTAGATCTTCTCTAGCTAACAACTCTGGGATTGTTATTTGACAGCCTATAGCTTCTGAGATAAACATAATTCTCTGTAGGGTGACTCCAAGAAAACTGTTTCATGTGAATGAATGAATGAATGAATGAATGAATGAAAAATATATAAAACTTACAAAACAGTAGGTTTCCATATGGCTCTTTGAAAACACCCTTTTAATGTTAGCTATTCCTCCCCCAACAATCTCCTCCCTACTACCCTTCCGTCTCTCTCCACACTTTATCCTCCCTCCTCGATAGGTTTTGTGTATACCGATAATAGATTTCTCCACCAACACAGTAAGCAAGATCCAGCAGAACTGAAAAAGTAAAAGAGCAGGTTTATTTGAGCAAAGCAACTCGCGGGTGAGTTCTCCAGTCCCAGAGATCAGGCTGGAGAAGTCACGTGCCCGAACTAAAACAGGGAGGTTATATAGTCTGTAGGCGAGGGGTGATGAGAGGGGTGATGATGTGTCCACCCACAAGTGGGTTTGTGCCCAAGTATGGTAAAACACTGAGCACTTTAGGCGGGGACTTGGGCTGCTGGCAGCTTCAGGGGAGGAGGTGCTGTTGCCGCCAAGAATGTGCTGCTGGGCTTTTTGGCGCCTTTTCCTGTTGGAGATTCTCTGAGAGGGTGGGGTTTGGAGGGAAAGAGAGAGGTGGGGCTTCTCAGACTGTGCAGGAGTGAGCTGGAGGTTCCAACCAAACACCCCTCGTATTCCCCTTTGCCTTCCTGTCACCTGTGTTCTGCTGTGTCCCTCCGGCATTAAGATCTTTCTTTCCTCTCCTCATCAGTGGTTCCTCTCTAGTTTCCTGGATTCTTCAGGTTAAACACAAATCAAAAGTTTCATTCGAAGATCCGTGTGAGATAGCACATGGGACTTTTCCTCACTCAGTATAATGTTTCCCAGCTTCATTCGTTTACTTGCAAATTTCATAATTTTATTTTTCTTTACAACTGAATAAAATTCCACTGTATACAAGTACATTTTCATGATTCATTTGCCAGACGCTGGGCATCAAGGTTGTTTCCATGGCCTAACCATTAAGAGTGGAGCAGCTATGAATATGCATGAGTTTCTACAGCAGGAAATAGAGTCCTTTGGGTACATTCCCATGAATGGCTGTGGTGGTTTGAATAAGAATGGCCTCAATAGGCTCATATATTTGTATGCTTAGTCATCAGGGAGTGGCGCTACTTCAGACAGATTAGGGAGTGTGGCCTTGTTGGGGTGGGTGTGGCCTTGTTGGGGTGGATATGGCCTTGTTGGGGTGGATATGGCCTTGTTGGGGTGGATGTGGCCTTGTTGGGGTGGGTGTGGCCTTGTTGGAGGAAGTGTGTCAATGGGGGTGGGCTTTGAGGTTTCAAAAGCCCAAGCCAGGTCTAGTGTCTTCTCCAGCACCATACATGTCACCATACTCCCCACCATGATGACAATGAACTAAACCTCTGGAACTATAAACAAACCTCCAATTAAATGTTTTCTTTTATAAGAATTGCCATGGTCATGGTGTCTCATAACAGTAATAGAACAACGACCAAGACAATGGTGTATCTGGGGCATATGATGGACCTATTTCTAATTTTCTGAGGAACCACCACACTGATTTCCACAGTGGCTGCACCAATTTCCACTCCCATCATCAGTGAGGGTTTCCCATTCCCAAATCCTTCCCAGCATTTGTTTTATTTATTTTTTCTTAATCTTAGCCAGTATAACTGGGATAAGATGAAATCTGAAAGTAGTTTTAAGTTGCATTTCCCTGGGAGCTAAGGATGGTGAACTTTAAAAATATTTCTTAGCCATCTGAATTTCTTTTCCTGAGAGCTCTGTTCAGTTCTACATTTCATTTTTAAAATTAGGTTGTTTATTTTCTTGGTAGTTAGGATTTCTTTTGCTGTGAAGAGACACCATGACCACAGCAACTCTTATAAAGGAGAACATTTAATTGAGGTGGTGGCTTACAGTTCAGAGGTTTAGTCCATTATCATCATGGTGGAAAATGGCAGTGTGCAGGCAGACATGGTGCTGGAGAAGGAGCTAAGACTTCTACATCCTGACCTGAAGTCAACAGGAAGTGAATTAAGACACTGGGCTTGGCTTGAGTATATATGAGACCACAAAGCCCACCTCTATAGTGACACACTTCCTCCAACAAAGCCACACCTCCTAATAGTGCCACTCCCTATGAGATTATGGAGGCCAATTACATTCAAACTACCATAGTAGTTTTTTTTTTAGTTCCTTATATATGTTAGACACTAATCCTCTGTCCATTCTGCAGGCTGCTTTTTTAGTCAGTTAATAGCTTTCTTTTCAGTACAGTACTTTTTAGCTTCAGGAAGTCCCACTTGTTGATTTGGGTCTTATGTAGTGAGTGACTACGATCTCATTCCTAAAGTACTTACCTGAACTTGTACATGAAGTGTGTTCCTTACTCTTTCTTCTAGAGGTTTCTCTGATTCATTTGGACTTGATTTGTATGAAGAGAGACAGAGAAGGAGTTCTTTAAGCCTCAACTTCAATAGAGAAGAGGGACCAGAGGAGTCCATGCTTCATAGGAGCCAGCAAGAACTAGCTGAGACAGTCCATGGGAAGTATTTCATATACTGTGTAGTTTTGTGTACAAAGATGCTTCAGAAGAGTTAGATGCAAAGCTATCTTACCACTCAAACCCACACCCTTGCTACACTCACAAGTTTCCCTTTGTAATGTGGAAAATTTACTAGGAACTTGTTTCTTGTTTAAAAAAATCTGGGAGCTGAGGGTATGGCTCAGTTGATAAATTGCTTGCCTGGCATCCATGAAGCCCTGGATTCCACCCCCAGCACTGCATAAACCAGTAATGCGCTGTAGTGGGTAGCTGTTCTAGCTTTGACCTTGCAGCACCTCCCCTAGTGAGGTAGCAGGTAACTGTTACACCTGCCTGTGATTTTGAAGTACATGCCCCTGGGGCATGGCCAGTTGGGACCCTTAAGACCTGGGATGCAGGTACACTCGGATCTCTCTTTGCCTCCTCGTGGTATTAAATGCTGAGATTTTGGACCAGGCAAATCAGCGTGGGACATAACTCAGCATCCAATACCAAGTTGGGCATCAGATAATGTGAAAAATCCATGGAGTCTTTTTAATGAGCAAAGGAATTTATTTGGGGAGATTTATCGTAGGGTCTGGGAAAGCTGAGCTATATTCTGACTGGCCATGCCCCAGGGGCATATGCTTCAAGGTCATAGGCAGATGTAACAGTTACCTGCTACCTCACTAGGGGTAGTACTTCAAGGTCAAAGCTAGAACAGCTACCCACTATATCGCACATCTGTAATTCTAGCATTTGGGAGGTAGGGGGCAGGAGGACCAGAAATTTGAGGTCATCCTAGGCCAAATAGTGAGTTTGAGGCAAACTTGGGCTACATGAGACCCTGTCTCAGACACACACACACAAACACACACACACATACACACACACACACACACACACACAAAACGAACAACAAAACTCTGTCTTGATTAAAGTACTATAAAGGTTCAATTTTCCTTTCAGCCTTATTTACTATGCTAATTTGATCTTTAGTGAACCAGTTTTCAAAATTTCTCCAGTTTTCTATTTTATTTTTTCATTAAGTTTTTATTTGGAGATAATTGTGTTGGCAGCAGTGATAAGAAATAACACCCAGAGCCGGGCAATGGTGGTACACGCTTTTAATCCCAGCACTTGGGAGGCAAGTGAATCTCTGTGAGTTTGAGGCCATCCTGGTCTACAAAGTGAGATCCAAGACAGCCAGGACTGTAACAAAGAGAAACCCTGCCTTGAAAAACAAACAAAAAACCAAACCAAACCAAAAAACAAGAACAAAAAAGAAAAAAGAAATAACACTGAGAGTGTCTGCACTACAATACGTCTACACCCTGTATCTGCATACATAGTATCTCATTCTCTCTCTCTCTCTTTCTCTCTCTCTCTCTCTCTCTCTCTCTCTTTCTCTCTCTCTCGCTCGCTCGCTCTCGCTCTCTCTCTCGCTCTCACTCTTGCTCTCGTGGTTCCGATTGTTTAATTTCCTTTGTTCTATCTTTAGCTTATAATTTTTCAATTTCTGTATTCTTCTGTTGAGTAGATATGTTAAGTTCCTTAAGTCAGTGTAATTTCCAGTCCTATAATTCCTACCTGGTTCTCTAGAGCATCTGCTTCCCATTAAGTTATCTTCATTCTTGTTGAATGATTCTGTATTTTCACTTGTTTCAAAGGTGCTCTTAATTTTTCATTGATGAATTAAGTCATACAATTCTCATATTGTTTTGTATGGGTATCTACTTTTCTGTCCATTCAAGGTGAGATTTTCCTCCTTTTTTGTATTATATTTATATTTTCTGTGATGATTAAAAAAAACTGGACATATCTGAGAATCTAGGTCTTATGTATATATACTTTCTATTTCAGCTGTGTTTTGTAATGCTGCCCTTTCAGGGGTTGAGAGCTCACCCTTTGATTTTCCAGGTAGGGACAGAACCTTGAACTTGTTCTCTATTGATACTTGAAGGAGTCAAGTCTCTTTGTTATGACTGAGCAGGGTTTGGACTTTGGCTCCCTATGAGACCTTTGCTGTATGAGCTTGTAGGGTGGTGTGCTGTGTTACTGCTCCCAAGTACACTGGAAGCAGCTCATATCACTACTGGGTGGTGATGGAAATCTATACTCGACCACAGCCCTCCTCTGACTCCACTGGCATGAAGGAGTGAGTGACTGAATAGAGTCCTACCAGTGAGCTTATCTAGGCTTCTCAGCTGGCATCCACTCACACTATCGGCATGCTGAACCTGGGCACTGCTCAGAATGGTGACAGTCTGCCTTCTGACTCTGCCCTCTTAGTATCCAGTGAGTTAGTTCAGGCCTCTTGTTACAAATCAGAGAAGGTTGAAGCTCAGCTGCCATCAGACCTTTGCTGCCGCAATGGTGCCATGCTTGTTTGTCTGTTTTGTTTGACTGGATTAACTAGATGATTGACTAACTGAAGACCAGTCTTCAATCAGGTTTATCTGTACCTTTGGTATGCATGAGGAGGAGTTGGCTAGTCTTGGTAGGAGGTCTCTGTAAGAGGGGAGTCTCAGGCTGTAAACAGAGAGAAGGAAGCTGAAGTTAATGCTCTCTGTACACTCTGTCAACATTTGCACACAGACCAAGACTTTACCAATTTCCTGAACTGACCCTGGGAAGGCTTTGCCAATTTCTATGGGTCTCAGCCATCTGGCTGGATCCTTCTCAATGATATACATTCACTCAGAACTTTATCCACTCCTTATGCTATCACTCAGGGTTTCCTCTGCTCCCCACAGGTGTGTGGGTATGTGCATACAAACATACAGGTGCCAGAAGAAGGTATTGGATCTCTTGAAGCTGGAGTTGCTGGTAGTCGTGAGCTGCATGCCATGGGTGCTAGGAACTGAACTTGGGTCCTCTGCAAGAGCAGCAAGAACACTTAACCACTGAGCCATTTCTCCAGCCCCCTGGGGGCCATTTAAGATGCAAACAATATTGAGAAGTTCTCAGTGGAGGAAAGGGAAACTTCATGTCTACTCTATACTCTCCAAACTGAAGGTGTCTTCTTTCGTCAACAAAACAAGGTCTTGATTTTATCACAAACTTTCTTCAAATACATATTAGGGAACCAATCCCTTGACTAGCATAGTTATAAAATTTATATTCTTCCATGTGGTTATTTGGATACTTTTCTAAGACTTGTGACTTGTGTTGTTAGACTCTTTAGTGACAGTGTTGTGATGATGGAGCATGCTATTGGCCACTTAAGAGGTCGTGTTAGTGACAGTGTTGTAGTAATGAAGCAGACAGCATTGCACTGGTGTTGTGTAGCAATATCCTCTGAGTTCAAACTTCCATCCTGGAAGGAAGCTCCATAAACTCAGAAAGTTCCAATGGAAGGCTCCTTCGGACTCAGGAAGCAAACAATTTATAAGTCTCAGGAAGTCCCTGAAACTTAACCAGTGCACAATGCCTCTTGCTGAGGAGACAGTGATCAGTCAAGTTTTCTGGAAGAAATTCTCTGACCCTTTGAGTTGCCTACAAGTCATACAGAGAGCACCAGGGTTCCAGTTTTTGTGAGCTGGTTGCATCCGTGTGGGCTCTTTGTGATACATTTGCTTTTGAGTTGTTCTTCATTATGTAAACCATCCCTCATCTATTCTCCTGTAAGTAACTTCAATAAATTCATTGGTTCTCCAAATCAGACTTTTATGGTATCATTTCCTTGGTCTGTTGTCTGTTCTCCGTGTGGGGTGAACAGAGGTTTGTGCTGCATCTTTCCAAGAATAGCATTCACTAACATGAATTATCTTTGACTAAGGTGAACTGTGCAGGTTATCTCCTATGGACACAGATAACT
The DNA here is from genome assembly GCA_902168405.1 of Peromyscus aztecus. NCBI lineage: Eukaryota > Metazoa > Chordata > Mammalia > Rodentia > Cricetidae > Peromyscus > Peromyscus aztecus. Next base: position 49,212 of record CABHPQ010001821.1, read on the forward strand.
GAGAATTAGTTGCAGAAGTGTTTAGTCTAAGAAACAGATTTAAAGTTTGCTAGAACTTGTTTTCAAGTAGGAAATGAGCCTTTTGTGGGACTGACAAATAGGTTCTTATACACACAAGCCTGTAAAAACCAAACAAAAACTTCCATCAAGGATTTTCCAAACTCTAGGTTGTCAAGCGTATTATTATATATTATTACTAATACTCTGCATTATTACTTACCTTGTTACTGTGCCAAAATACCCTATGAAAACAACTGGAGGACGGAAGGACTTATTTTGTCTCACAGTTTGAGGGTATAGTCCATCATGGTGGTGAAGGCTTGGCGGCAGGAGCATGAGGCATCTGGTCACATGGCATTCACAGTCAGGAAGCAGAGCGATGGATGCTGGTGCTCAGTTCAATTTGTCCTTTGTGTTCAGTCCAGGACCCCAGCCCATGGGATGGTGTTGCTCACATTTAGGTGGGTCTTCCTAGCTCAGTTAACCCAATCCAGATAATCACTGGCAGGCGTGCCCAGAGACTTCAATCACTTCAAGGTGATTCTAGATTCTGTTAAGTTGACAAACAGTAGGAATTTCCATATTAACCTTCTCTCCTAATACTGGTATTAACTCTTGAGATAAGTGCCTGGACCACTGTCCTCTTGGTTTCAGAACAAATTATGTATGCTTCACCATTTTGCTTTTAAGTTTTTTCTTTTGACTTAACCCCATCTTCCTTGGATAGACCTATAGTCCCATGAAACACACATTCCGGATTACAGTCTTCTAATGCTCTGTAATAAACTCAGGGTTCTTTGGAGAAGCCTCTTTTGGTTTGCCCTTTAAGTTGGTCCAACACCAGGAGTACCTTGGCCTCCAGCTGAGCTGGGGAACTTCTTGTTAGCCATCTGTAATGGACAGCTTTCGTTGTCAACTTGACACAACCTAGAATCACCTGAGGAGAGTGGCTCCACGGGGGATTATCTACTTTAGGTCAGCTTGCCGACGACGTGTGTTTGAGGGACTGTCTTAATTAAGTTAACTGAGACGGGAAGCCCCAGCCCCATGGACAGCACTGTTTATTAAGCAGTTTGTCCTGAAGTGTAGAAGAGTTGAGAAATCAAGTTGAGCACAAGTAAGTGAGTGAGCATGTGCGTGTTCATTTCTCTTTGCTCCTGAGTGTGGATATATTTAGCTGGTTGTTTGAAAGGCCTGATGCCTTGATTTTCCTGCTACGGTGGGCGATAGTCTGGTATTATAAGTGGCAATAAACCTTTTCTCCCTTAATTTGCATTTTGTTAGAGTGTTCTCTCTCAGCAACAGAAATGAAACTACACCACCATCCACGTTGGTTTAGCTGATGGAGAGGTTTAGTGAGGGTTTGATACTTTGGACAGTCAGAACTGCAGTGAGCAACTCTCCCTCTTGGAAAAATGTCGGAGACTGCCCTTCATGGTTGACTACTGTAAAGTTGGACTCTCCTGGGACTCTGGGACACTGGGTTCATAATTTACATGTCGCTTCCAGATAGCTGTTTGGTTGTCTGGCTTCACGATCAGGGAAGACTGTGGGGAAAATCGTGACTCTTGGAGTGATAGCTCTCAGTAATTCTCCCTCTGTTCTTTCGTTAACTGTTTTATTTTACTCTTTCTATTTGTGTGTGTATGTGTGTGTGTGTGTGTGTGTGTGTGTGTGCACTCAGGTGTGTACAGGTAGGCATTCTGTGTGTGCTCATGTGTAGGCTAGGGGACAACCTAAGCTGTCATTCCTCAGGCTCTGCCCTCTAGGTTTTGAGATGGTCTCTTCCTGGTGTAGAACTTACTAAGTAGGCTAGGAAAGCTGACCAGTGAGTCTAGAAATCTGCCCTTCTCTGCCTCACCAGTGATGGGATTACAAGCACATACTACTGCGCCTGGCCTTAGTTACTCATTCATGGAATCATTTATTCCATTGTTTACTTCTTTACTGAATTTCTATATTATTTTAGGAAGCATAGGGGAAACATGAATGAAAACTTCCCTTTATCCCCCCAAGAGGATGATAATGGGAAGAGGAAGCAGTGGCCGTTGCATCTATTGCTGTGGTGGAGAGGGGCACTTGTGATGCGTGACCCTAATTAGTCTTGACAATAGAAACCCACAGTCGGATATCAAGGGTGAAAGCTGAAAGATCAGAGAAGCAGAGCAGCAGCCACTAGAAACTTCTTATCTCTATGAATCCTCAGACTGAATGGGGGGGGGGGTCTAGAACCTGTCTCCACCTGCCTTGTATTCCTGTCTTTACCTCCCTAGTGCTGGGATTAAAGGCGTGCCCCTCCACTGCCCTGCTCTGTTTCTTGTAGACTGGTTCAATCTCATGTAGCCCAGGGTGGCCTTAAACTCCTGATCTTCCTCTTTCTTCCTCCCAAGTGCTGGCCTCTATGGTTAGCTAGTGGCAAACTCTGCCCTCTGATCTCCAGGCAAGTTTTATCTGTCAGAACACAAACAAAACATCACACAATACCTGTGAGCATCACAGAGCCTAAGATAGACCAGGGATAGAGTCAGGGGAGGGCTTCCCAAAGGAGAGAGATAGCATCTGCAACTGAGTCTTGCTGAGGAAAAGGGTTAGCCAGATAAAGAGGGCTTGGGAGAAAGAGGCTGGCTGCTGCTGTGGAAAGAGCAGAAAGGAAGGTGGGACCAGAGAACAGGGATGTGTGGTGTGCCGAGAGGTAGATTGGAGAGGCAGATGGCCACTGAGCCTAGATTCCAGCCTCAAAATGATAGGTGATCATAAGAATTAAGTGTGTGTGTGTGTGTGTGTGTGTGTGTGTGTGTGTGTGTGTGTGTGAGAGAGAGAGAGAGAGAGAGAGAGGTGTCTTGATGCTAGGTTCTTTACCCACTTTCCACCTTATTTTCTGAAACCAGGTCTCTCACTGAGCCTGGATTCAGCTACTGTGGTTGGCCCCAGGCATCTTCTTGCCTCCCTCTCCCCAGAGCCGGGACTACAAGCACATGCATCATGCCTGGCTTTTATTAGTTTTGTTTTTCTTTTACGTGGTTCTGGGGGATTGAACTCAGGTCTGCAGGCCTGCAAGGCATGTTACTTTACTGACTGAGCTTTCTGCCCCATCCAGTAACCATGAAGGACTTTTATGCAGGTGAGTGGTATCATGTCCCAGAGAGAACATTCTGTCCTATGGAAGAGGAATGACTTATGAGGGAAGAGCCTTTGTCTTGGCTATGGTGACTGTCCATGCTAATCTTGGAGAGAGTCACTGTGTCCATTATACTGGGACATTAATGATTTTACATGAACCTAAGAGCAGACTTTTGTTTGTCTATTTCTTCCAAAAATGAGAGTTGAGAGAGTAGAAGACAGCCCGGGGATTGTGATGAACCTTCGAGACGTACTGCTTAGATGGACATCCATTTACCGAGCTGAAGATCTGTGGCATCTCATTCTTGTAGCTCCCAGATAGCTGAGGGCTGCCGTAATCAGTCTGGCTCCTTTCCATCCATTTGTGTAAATAACAGTAAGGGCCTTTCTTGAAGATCATAAAGAATGAAAAAATAGCTGCTTTTCAATGCTGTGAAAAAAATGATAGGAACTGGTCCTGAAAAGGTAGGAAATGAAAGCTCCTTCCCATTCATTTCCTGTCTTTGGCTCTGAAGCCATTAAAATGTAAATCAAACTTGGAAACACACAGTGGAACAGAAACGAGAAAACCCAGGACAAAGAGTGCTGGAGAAAAAAAGAAACAACTCATAGTTTTAGGAGGGATGAGAGGCAAGGGTGGGGTATTTCCCCCAGGAAACAATACTGCTTTCATCAAAAAAGAAGAAAATATGAATTCCCTGGTTTCCTATGTCCCGGGGCTGAGCTTAATTAAGGCGAGAAATGGCATCGAGAAATGATAAATACAGCCGAGGCCAGAGCTGTGAGACGTTGCCCTGGAGAACAGAGAGGCGCTCAGGACTGGTAATCATCATTACATGAGGGATGAGGCATGTCAAGGAGGGTGGATGTCATGTGGATAGTATAACGAAGGACCAGATGGGGGTGATGTAAAATCCAAGCACCTTTTATAGTACCAGAGTGAAGATGCACGGAGCGTGCTTGAGCCCAGGTTCTCTGAGGTTTGACAAAATGGGTCTTAGACACCTTCCTCTCTCAACTGGGGGATGGGGATGGAGCAGGGGGTACCTGCAGGCAATGTCCTTGGCCAGGAGCCACTTCGAGTTTCTCTGAGGGAGATGAGTGAGGAATACTGAGTGAGAAAGTATGTATAGGGTAAGGACCATGTTTTGGATGATGTTGGGGCAAAGCATGCATGAGTAGACACCTAACGACAGTACTCAGAATTCTTGGGGCAGTGTGGGGGAGATGGCTCTGTGCTTGCTGTACAAGTATGAGGACTTGATTCTAGATCTATAGAACCCAGGTGAAAAGCTGGGTGGGTGTGGTGCCCTGCTTGCAATTCCAGTGTTTTGAGATTGGGGACTGGGTCTCAGGAGTCAGCTAGCTAGCTAACACAGTGTGTGAGCTCTGGGCTCAGGGAGAGACCCTGACTCAGTAAATAAAGTGGAGAATAAGGGAAGACATCAGACTTCAACCTCTGGTCTATACACATACACACATACACCTGCACACCCCTACACATACATGCAACTCCCCCCACCCCACACACACACATGCAAAGATAAAAGAAAAAAGAATGTTTGGAACAAATGGCAGGCCATAGACCATAAACTCATGTTTGTCTTTTGGGGGCTGGAAGACTTTGGGAAAAGTAATAACTTCTCTATTAGTCAACAGTGGGGCCAAACTACATCTAGATGGATTACTAAATGAAGCACTTAAACAGCACCTGGCACCCAGGCAATGCAATATATAAAAAATTAAAACCTATTGTTGGGTTGGGGAGATGGCTCAGTGGTTAAAAGTGCTTGCAACCAAAGTGTGAGGACCTGAGATCAAATCTCCAGCACCCACGTGAGAAGTCGGGCTATGCATGCATCTGTAGCCCCACATCTGTGGGTAGCAGGAGGCTGCAGGGTCTGTGCAGCTTGCTAGTCCTCAGGCTGGCCTCAGATCCACTGAGAGAGCCCATCTCAAGAGAAGAAGGTGGACAGTGACAGAGCAGGATGCATGACATCGCCCCTCTGGCCTCCTTGGACCTGCATACGCATGCATGCATATACCACATGTGTGCATGCACACAACACACCCTATCGTGATGAAAACTGTGTGCCTGAGATATTGAGACTGTCCTGGTCTCTCTCTCTCTCTCTCTCTCTCTCTCTCTCTCTCTCTCTCTCTCTCCCTCCCTCCCTCCCTCCCTTTCTCCTTCTCTCCCTCTCCCTCTCTTTTTCTGTTGTTGTTAACTTGACATAAGCTAGAATTTTCTGGGAAGAGAGGACCTCCATCAGATTCCCTTCAGACATGTCTGTCGGGCATTTTCTTAATTAGTGATTGATGTGGGAGGACCCAGCTTTTTATGAGTGGTACCATCTCTGGGTGGGTGGTCCTGGGTTGTATAAGAAAGCAGAGTGATAGAGTTTTAATGAACTTTTCTCATCTGGACTGAAAGTGCTCCCTCCAAGAGCCAAGGACCACCTAACAAAAAACCAATTCCAGACATGAGAATCCCTTTTTTGAGTTGTTGACCAGGCTGTCCAAGAGACTCTTCAAACATACAGCCTATTACTGTTGCCCTGGGTTACCCCTGAGAGATGGAAGGTAAGTCTTTGTTGCTGAACACACAATGCACTTCATCAACAGCCCAGAGACCCTTAGCTGGAACTAACTTGAATGCCTCCTCCTTCATGACTAGTTTTTGTAGTACCAGAAGGCACAATGCAAACTTCATGCCCTGACTTCCTTCAAGTATGGGCTGTGTGGTGGTCTGCATGAAAATGACCCCCATAGACTCATAGGTAGTGGCATTATTGGAGGTGTGGCCTTGTTGGAGTAGGTATTGGCTTGTTGGAGGAAATGTGTCACTGGGGGCTGGGTTTTGAGATTTCAGAAGCTCAAGCTAGACCTAGTGGTTCATTGTCTCTTCCTGCTGCCTGCAAAACCAGATGTAGAATTCTCAGCTGCTTCTCCAGCACCATGTCTGCCTGCATGCCACCTTGCTTCCCACTGTGATGATAATGGACTAATAATGAACTGTAAGCCAGCCCCAATGAAATATTTTCCTTTCTAAGAGTAGCCATGGTCATGGTGTTTCTTCACAGCAATAGAAAGTCTGACTAAGACGGACTGTGATGTGGAAATAAACCCTTTCTTCCCCAAGTTGCTTTTGGTCATGGTGTTTTATCACAACAATAGAAAGAAAACTAAGACAGGGGCTATCTAATAACTTAATTGGAAATAGCATAAAAGTAAAACACTTGATTGGGTATGTCTGAGCCAACGTCAAGAAGAGGGTAGTCAAAACAGTGAGGCACTGAAGCAGGCATCCGTGGAGGAGTAACAACCTGAGGCTGAACCGTGAGTCAAGGACTCAGAAGGAATGGAGTCAAAACCAGGCTCGGAGAAGCAAAGGGCAGTCAGTGCTCAGGCTCCATGCAGGCAGGCGCTTCCATCTCTGCTCTAAGTGTCAAATGGGTTTCAGAGTAAGGTTTCCGTGGGCATGACAGCAAGGTATTGAGACAGTTGGTGTTCTCGGGAGAGCATTATTAGCAGGACAGCATCATGACAGTGTAATGGGGTCCTGAAGGGGGAGAAAGAAAGAGTCTTCAGTCACATAGGGCAAAGGAAATCCTTGCTGTTACCAGTTTCTACCTCATGTGACTGACTCTGCATGCTGAGTCACAAAGGCACTGGGTAGGGGTGTCAGGTGTTAGGAAGACACTAGATGACAGCAGGGTCTGGGCTTCTCTGCAGTGGTGGAGATGGGGAAGGACTGCAGGGCCACAGCAGGCATTGTTCGTTAACTGTGTCTGGAAAGAGATGATGCAGGGCTGTGTGGCTACATCTCTTCAGACTGCAGCTTCTGGCCCCTTAGAGTGACAACTTCTGCAAGGCCTGTAGCCTAACAATGAGCCCACTGTCTACAACAGTGCCTGGAAGACGGTAGATCCTCTAAGTATTTGTCATGAATGGATGCAGTGTCGAGTGCACCAATGGATATTTGTCCCTGGTGTAAAGGAACTGGATCAGGAGAGGTAACTGTTTGAGGAAGGCAACCTCAAAGGCTTAGGGAACTCGTACAAGTAAGCATCCTGGCTTCTCTCAGGTTTTTGTAAGTAGAAAATCTTGCCTTTGGATGATAGAAGAAACCTAAGGCAGATTAAAAGCTAAGTGGAAATGAGGAGTGCCTTGAAGGCCCAGAGTTATTGAGCAAGAATAAGGAAGACTGAGGAGCAAACAGCAATCCGTGTTACTCTGTCTTAGGCTGTCTGTCCTTCCATTTGGTTACCCTTTGCCTAGCTGGGATGGTTAGTTACTGTTGTCACCTTGACAGGATGGAAGATGAGCCTCTTGGTGTGCCTGTGACTGTTTCTAGAGGATGTTAACTGAAGTGAGAAAACTCACGCACCCTGAATGTGGGTGGCACCATGTCATGGGCTGGAGTCCTGGACTAAATAAAAAGGAGGAAGGGAGCTGAGCACAGCGTTCATCTCTCTGCTTCCTGACTGTGGTTGCCATGTGACCCGCTGCCTCACGCTCCTGCTGTCATGATGGACTGCGCCCCCAAACTGTGAGACAAATAACCCCTCCTTCCTTGAGTGGCATTTGTCAGGCATTTCGTCACAGTGGTGAGAAAGGTGAGGACTACCCGGCCCATCTACACTGCTGTGGAGAAAATGATGGCTGCCTGATTTCTGCTCAGTTGTGGAAAAGAGTAAAGATGTAATCAGTGAGCTCAAGGCACAGCCAAGGACTCCGCTAGCCTTGAAGAACTCTTACCAGCTACAATCACTCAGCTCAGAGATCGGATAGTTACTGAAGCCAATTAGGGAGAGCGGCCTAAAAGACCTCTGTAAGGGTCTTCTCTAGCATGTTCTGTGATTCCATGTAGACCCAAATTTCTTGGGAAGAGGTAGAAGTGAAGACTGCTTTAAAAATTCAAGACTTGCAGAATGGATGTGAGAAGTGATGGAAGAGAGAATGAAGTCTAAATACCCAAAAGAAACAGCTCAACGATTTTCTTCTTGGGTATAAGAAGAAGGAGGTGTACATTTTTGGCTTACTTGTAGTTACTTTCTCTCTGTGCAAGTGTGTGTGTGTGTGTGTGTGTGTGTGTGTGTGTGTGTATTTAGTTGCTTATTGTGAGTTTTAATGAGCATGGGATGTGATGACAAAGATGTATAGATGTGCTGGTCTGGGTAGAGGAGCGTGCATTTGCCTGTGTATGTGTGTGCATATAAGTGAGACTTTCTAAAAAGAGCTCTTGGGCTGAGGAGATGGTTCAGTGTGTCAAAGCATTTGCTGTGCAATCATGAGGACTTGACTTCAAATCCCAGCAACCAAAGCTGAGGGCACATCTATAACCTGAGGACTGTGGGACCTGAGATGAGAGGATGTCTGGGACTTGCTGGCTACTAGACTAGATTCTGGTTCAGTGAGACCCTGTCTCAGGTGAATAAGGAAGAGAATTGCTGTGGGATGGTCTGTATGTCAAATGTGTTGCTCTGATTGGTCAATAAATAAAACACTGATTGGCCAGTGGCCAGGCAGGAAGTATAGGCGGGGCTAACAGAGAGAACTGAGAGAACAGGAAGGCAGAGGGAGACACTGCCAGCTGCCGCCATGACAAGCAGCATGTGAAGATGCCGGTAAGCCACGAGCCACGTGGCAAGGTATAGATTTATAGAAATGGATTAATTTAAGATATAAGAACAGTTAGCAAGAAGCCTGCCATGGCCATACAGTTTGTAAGCAATATAAGTCTCTGTGTTTACTTGGTTGGGTCTGAGCGGCTGTGGGACTGGTGGGTGACAGAGATTTGTCCTGACTGTGGGCCAGGCAGGAAAACTCTAGCTACAGAGAATGAGAGAGCAGGGCACCTGACATCCTCCTCTTCCCGCCACTGGATATGCATGGGTATACATACCAGTATATACATGTATACATATGCCACACACATAATACAACACATTCATGTACACACACACACACACACACACACACACACACACACAGGTCTTGAAGGTCAAATGCTGTTGAAGTTCTTAGAGAGCCTCCCGCTGGGTTTCCATGGAAACCAGAGAGGCCAGCTCTGAAACAAATGGCAGGAAACTGAAGAAAAGGGTAGACAGCCTCATAAGTATCTTTTTATAATCTGGCCTTTCTAGTACATCCGCGAGGACAAGCAGGCTAAAGAGTGATCAAAATACTCAGATATGTTTTATGTTTTAGTAAAAGGAGGAGGGTGGTCACTCTGTTTTTGTTTTATATGGCTTTCACATGGAATTGATGTTATCCCTAGGATTTTCCCTTTGATTTCTAACTTTGCTGTGGTCTATGTACCAACCAGTTCTTGTTAAATATTTATGGACAAGATTAAAGACTTTATAAAACTTAGCAGCTGGCAGCTGTCCTCGCCGAAAGAATAAGGCAGAGAGTTTTCATTTTAATTGGATAACCGTGTGACCAAAATATCTAACCCCAAGGGAAATACAAGAATTAAAATATGTAAAGCAATTTTAAAAAGAGAAAGTGGCCTTTTACGTCTTGTCACCCCGATTTCCTTTGGTGGTTTTGTGTGAAGGTGAAATGACAGTGCTTTTTTTTTTTTCTTTAATAGCTTCTAGGCCTTAGCACACCTCCTTGTAGCATGTGAATGGAAAGCACACTGTGCAGGTACCAGGAGTGACTTGCTGTTCATCCTTCTAGGAAGTGTCATCACAGCAAACTCATGACTGAATAAACTAAAATGTGGAGAAGGTGAGAATTTTCCCAAACCTCTTGATATTGACATTGATAAAAACAAAAAGATGTTGAAAAAGGGTCCTTTCTTTTTCATCCTCTTTTCTATATCTCTTTTCTCTCCCTTCCTCCTCCCCTTCTTCTCTTCCCTCTCTCCCCTTCTTCCTTCCTTCTTTCCTTCCCTCTCTCTCTCCCTCCCATTCTGTGGGATTTGATTGAGAGAGGCCCCTATAGCTCATATATTTGAATACTTTTTCTTAAGTTGGTGGAATTTTTCTGGAAGTAAGAGGTTGTGCCCTGGTTGGAGGATGTGTGTCACTGGGGGTTGGCTTTGAGGTTTAAAAATCCCATGCTATTTCCAGTTACTGTGTGTCTCTCTTCCTGTACTATTGTTTCAACATGTAAACTCTCAGCTACTGCTCCAGTGCCAATGCCTGCCGGCCTGCTGCCAGGCTGCCCACCATGATGATCATGGACTAACTCTCTGGAACTGTAAGCAAGCCCCAACGAAATGTTTTCTTTTCTAAGTTGCTTTGTCATGGCAATAGAAAGTAACTAAGACACTGTCTCCCCCTCCATCACCCCTCCCTCCTTCTTTTCTTCCCTCCCTCCCTCTGATTCCCCCTTCCTTCCCTTCTCTCCTCTTTTTTCTTCTTCTATTTCTTTCTTCCCTCCCTCCCCTTCTCTCTTTCTTCCTTCCTCTTTTCTGAGTCAGCAGTAGATACACTCTTTGATGTTGATCTGAGAATTCCCACTGATCATGAACAAGTCAACATTCCTTCTGTAGGTGCAAGATAACTCCCAAGATTCTGTTAAAGCCTATGACTAGGTCAGGGTTGGCAAGCAAAACACCACATCCAAATCCTATTAAGTACCTATTTTGTGAAGCCATGAGAACGAAAATTGCCTTCTGAAACATTAATGGTGTGCTAGGGGTCTATAAAGACAGAGTATTTCTGACATGTACACTACACAAGATCAGGAAGTCAATGTGTGAGCAATCATGTTGCAGCACAGGATGGCCTCTTTGTTTAGGTCCTGTTTATGATGGTTTTCACACCACAGTGACAAAGCTGAGTTCCTGTGACAGGGGCTGTGCCTATAAATACTGCATTAGTTCTCATTTAGTATTTATTTTTGCAGAAGATTACCAATCTCTATCTAAACAATTGAAATTGACTGAAAAGAGCCCATCAGTATGTTTTTCTTTGTTCACTGGAATGGTTACCTTCGTAATAATAGTGCTGATTGTGTTTGGACAAAATTCTTATTAAGTTTTTGATGTTATTTATTTATTTATTTATTTAATTTTGGATGTCTGTATGTGTTTGTGTGTATGCATCTCTCTCTCTCTCTCTCTCTCTCTCTCTCTCTCTCTCTCTCTTTTTGTATGTGTGTGTGTGTACAAGAACATTTGTCCACATGTTTGTGGAGGCTGGAGGTCAACCTTGGGTGTTGTTTCTTAGTTGCCCTCCACTTTAGTTTTAGACAAGGTCTCTCACTGGACTGGAACTCACTGATTTGGCTAGAGTATCAGGCCAGGGAGGCTCAGTGGTTCACTTGTCTCTGCTTTTCCAGAGCTGTGATTACAAATGTGTGTCATCACATGGGTTCTGGGGACAGAACTCAGGTACTTGTACTTTTAAAGCAAGGTTTTTATCAACTGAACCATTTCACCAGTCCCAATTTTTGCATTATTATTAAAGAAGGAAAAGGCGACTTTCTCTAAACACACAAGAAAGCTGCACAGGCTACTTTCTCTGGGTAATTTTTCTTCTCTTAGCTTCACATATGTGGTTACCTACAGTTCCAGAGGAATGGGGTAGCCATAATATAATGTGCAGACCAAAGAGTCCAGGTTTATCTACTCTTGTTGCATTGGGCTGTGATGATATGAACATGTCACTGATGTTCAAGTTCATTAATTCTTAGAGCAAAGATGTTGAAAAGTGGGATGTCTGCATGCCAATTTATCCCTGCAGAGACCTTGATGGCCTGGGACTGTTATCACAGGACTGAGGTTCTTACCACGGGCATGGCTTCTTCTACTCTCTCTTGCAAATACTCTTTTGCCCTCTACTCGTCCATTTACAGAATGATGATCAAGGAGGCCTTCACCAAAGACAGGCTTTTGACTTTGGATTTTGTAGTCACCAAAGCTATAACAGTACGTCTCTATTCTTTATGAAACTACCCCATTTCAGGCGTTGTTTGAACAGCACAAAGCAGGCAGACATGTTGAGATGAACTCTCTAATACTGACAGATCTCCAAACCGGGTACTGGGGAAATCTTTTGACTGGCTTGAAAAGCAAAAAAAAGTTAATTATTTGCAAAACAGTGGAAGAACTAAGAATTATTGATCCCTTCTGTTGTCAGCCCCATGGAAATTTATTTATTCCTTTTGAAAGTCAGAGATGGAGAAAGAGACAACTGGTGGGTAGAGGAGGATGGTTCTGAGCTTGGTTCTGTTGGAATTCAAAGCTCATATGTGTATGGATGCACAGTCACATGCAGAAGCATGTGTAATGTGAGCATATGCATGAAGGGGTCATTACTTCAGAACCAGCCACGTTGGTTTTTGATGCAGGGTTTCTCACCTGTACCTTGGATTCTCCAAGCAGGCTAGACTGCCTGACCAGTGAGCTGGGGGGATCCACTTGGCAAAGCCTCCCTAGATCTGGAATTATAAACATGCACCATCACATTTGGCTTTTTGCATGGGTAGAACTCAAGTTTTCATGGTTGCCCTTCAAGCACTTCACTGACTGAACCATCTTGCCAGTCAAAGCTCATGTTTTCACCAAAACAATTTAATATTTGCAAGGAAAACTCTATTCCAAGTAAGGAAGTTACTCCTTTGCCAAAAAAATTGTTGTTCAGAAGATGTCTGAATTTGGGTCCCAGCAAGGTCCATGAAGGGCTGTCAGCCTGCTTGGCTGTCTTCTAGAGCACAGGCTGGCAAGCATGCACTCCATTTCTTCCAAGCTCTGTTTTCATCAGTGGAGCCCTCCTCTAGAAGATTCTATTTCTTTTTTTTTTTAACCCACCATTCCATCTCCCCAAGAACACCCTCTGCTGTCACTGCGTTGTCAGTGTTCCAGATGTCTGCAAGGCTCTTGGGATGCAGAGAGGTGCCTGGAGTCCTTGACATCTTTGTTAGCTATCCAAACTTACAAAGCTTCTTCCCCCACTATGTCACATCTGGTACACTGTAGCTGGTTTTCTCTTGGTGTCTCCATTCTGCCACTGAGTCTCATGGATTGTATCCTTTGTGCTTCCTCTTCTCTAATATTCTCTCTCTCTCTCTCTCTCTCTCTCTCTCTCTCTCTCTCTCTCTCTCTCTCTCCCCTCTCTGCATTCATGAATGTGTGCAGGTCTGTCTGTGTGCATCTGTGCAGAGTCCAGAGGACATCCTTGAGTGTCACTGGTTCAATGTCTGTCCACCTTCATTTCTGAGAGAGGGTCTTTCACTAGCCTGGAGCTTGCTAAGTAGGCCAGGTTGCCTAGCTAGCAACACAGGGATCCACCTGCCTCTGTCTCCTAGAGCTGGGATGGAAAATGCATGGTATCACACCTACCTTGTTATTATTTTTTTAACATAGATTCTAGGGTTGAACTCAGCTCCTCATGCTTGCAAGGCAAGTGGTTTCCTGCCTTAACCATGTCTACAACCATGACTTATGTTTCCTGAGATCAAGAATGAAGTCTCAGACCTTCATACTCTGAAGCACTAAGTGTGGTACCCCGTGAAGGCAATGGGCAATGAAAAAGGAGTATTGGGGAGATAATTTTGTTCCAGCAATTCACTTCACCACCTATTGTGATAGTTAATCTTGCTTGTCAACTTCATTGGATATGGAACCAACTAAGAAACACACCTTTGGGTGGGTCTGTGAGGGAAAAATAACAGAGAGGAGACCCTTCCCTAGAGTGTGTGGCACATCCCTGTGGTAGTCCATACATAAAGAAGTCCCAGGGAAAATCGGTGCTGCTTGACCTGCCTGCCTTCCCATTTTTCTCTTGAGTTCATTTATCCTATTGTTGCAGCTGCCTCCACTGCTGCCCATCCTGGACATTGGAACTCAGCTTCTTTGGCCTTCCAACAGGGACTAAAGACTAATGGCT
>CABHPQ010001823.1:0-18448 GCA_902168405.1 Peromyscus aztecus
GTTTCGGAGTCTCCAAATTCTCCCTCTCGGCATCTTTCAGAAGAATCTTTCCTCTTTTCCAACTGTCAGCCCCTTGCCTCCTGTCTAGAACAAAGGCCTCCCAACCAGCCCTCCCACCCCCAGCCCACCAGCACCCCACTGGCCTCTGCCGTTCTAGCCCTTCAGACCTGTCCCTCACAGACGGGTCCCTCCTTCCTTGTCATTGCCTGTAGTCAGGGGTGCCAATCAGCCAATCCAGTTTGCTGATCCTTTCACTGTGTCAGTACTCATTGGGATGGCTAATAAGCTGTACTTTGCAGAAACTTGTGGAGTGAGGTGTAGCTAGAGTTTTCCTGCCTGGCCCACGGTCAGGACAAATCTCTCTCACCTGCCAGTCCCACAGCCGCTCAGACCCAACCAAGTAAACACAGAGACTTATATTGCTTACAAACTGTATGACCGTGGCAGGCTTCTTGCTAACTGTCCTTATATCTTAAATTAATCCATTTCCATAAATCTATACCTTGCCACATGGCTCGTGGCTTACCGGCATCTTCACATGCTGCTTGTCCTGGCGGTGGCAGGCAGTGACTCCCTCTGCCTTCCTGTTCTTTTTATTCTCTCTGTTAGTCCCGCCTATACTTCCTGCCTAGCCACTGGCCAATCAGTGTTTTATTAGCAACACATTTGCCATACAGAACATTCCACAGCAGTGGGGAGCCGCTTGAGTGACAAGATGGCGAGCTCATGAGGCCTTTGGTATCCAGAGTGTGTAGTCCTCGTGATGGAAGCTTCTTGAAGGTTATCTGCCCTCTGTCCCTGGCTATTCCGTTCTCTCTCTTCCCCTCTCTCCTGTGGTGTGACCCATGGCTCTTATGTTTGAACACTTGGTCCTCAGCTTGCGCTGCTGCTTTGGAAGGCCGGAGATCCTTCAGGAGGTGGAGCCTCGCTGAAGGACGTCACTGGAGGCGGTCCTTGAGGTCTTTAGCCTGGCCCTGCTTCCTGTCTGGTCTGGGCTTCCTTATCTACCCACATGTGAGCCAGCAGCCTCCTGTTCCAGACTGCAGCCACGAGCCACTCACTCCCACCGCCGCGATGAACTGTGCCCACCCCCAAACTGTGGGCTAAAACAAACCCTTCCTCACATGAGATCTGCTTCTTGTCGGTATTTGGTCACAGCGATGAGATAACTAATGTATCTCCCTCACGCGGGGCCCTTCCCTGGGACCCACCCTTCTGCAGCCTTGATGATATCTATGAAAAGCTCAGGACTCAGCCCCAGGGTTACCTTGTGTTCACTCCATCCTTCACCCTTGAGTATCCCCAACCACATCCATGACCTTCAGCCATGGCCCGAGTCGCACTGCCTCCCCTGCTGAGTTGAGGTCCCTATTCATCTCTGACAGCAGAGTACGGCTCATCCACACCTCACCACCCGCAAGACAGATCTCTTTTTTTAGGCTCTATCTCTGGGTGCTTTTCTTTGCCCTTATTTTTATGTAAAGACCAAAGTAAAATAACATTTTAAATCAAAGAAGATATAAATCTCATGGCTCACGCTGCTGAGACCAAAATGAGAAAACGTGGACTGATTCCAAGGAGGGCAAACAAAAAACCCACTGTGTCTGCCCCAGCTTCTGTTGGCTTAACCATCTCTTCCCCTCCCTCCGCTCTTTATGCTCACCAGGTCTCCCTCACTCAAGTGTGGCAAATTATGTAATTAGTGAAAGAGCAACAATTTTGCTGAGAAAATGGTTATGTGTTTATGGAAGTTCAATGGTGCAAAATGTCTAAGGAAAGCCATTTGCTAAGCTAGAGAAAGACAGCGGAACTGGGTCCCCAGCCAGCTCTCAGCAGAACCCAGGCAGTTCAGAAGTGCCAATCGTCAACAGAACCATTTGGAGGCACTGCCCAGGGGCCAGGTGCCCATATTGGCCGGGCCTCCATGCCCATCTCTCTTTCTCCTCACTGTTGACTCAGAGCAAAATAATCAACCACAGCAGAGTTCCCAGAAAATAGTTCTCGTGTGCCATTAACCAGTCTTATCGGTGACCTTTGCTAGAGTTACAGCTTTCTGTATCTTCCCCTCCACCCCCCCCCCCCCCCCCCCCCCGCTGTCTCCAAGCCATTCAAGTTATTAGACAACATCAGGCCTAATTATTATTCTCTAAGTATCCTCTTGGATGTCAGGGGTTTAGATTATACATTTGCCTTTAATCACTTGACGTGTGTACTGTGTCAGAACCCATTGACTGGCTTGCTATACTGAGATTACATTGCTTTCCTGGGCCCATCTGGACTGACAGGCGGGTGCTTCCAAAGTCTAGCTTCATTTCAGGAGGCTCCCTCACCCAGGGAATGCCATCTTTGCTTTAGTGTATGCCCTGATCATGAGAAGTACAAGGACTCTTAGACCAGGGGCCTGGCTACTGTTCTAGTTAACATTAGCCATCAATTTGACACAACATTGGATCACCTGAAATAATTTTTTAAAATGTCATTGAGTAACCTGTCGTTATCAGGTCAGTTGTGGACATTTCTGTGAGGTCTGTCTTGATGGATGTAGGCGGGTCCAGCCCACTGTGGGCAGTGCCATCCCTAGGCAGGCGATCCTGAGCTATATGAGAAAACTAGCTAAGTAAGCATGAGCCTGCAAAGAAGCCAGAGTGAGCCAGCAAGCAAGGACCTTCCAGGGTTTTCACTTCAAGCTCCTGCCATGACTTCCCTCAATGATGGATTGTGACCTGGAAATGTAATCCAAATGAAAACTTTCTTCCCCTACGTTGCTTTTGGTCAGGGTGTGTTTTTATCACAATAGAAAGGAAACCAGGACAGGTACTTAATTATTAAGTTCTATGACTTTGACATTGAACAGGCCTCAGGGACACATCAGAGGCTGCTACTGTATTCTCCTTCCAGGAGCTACCCCAGACAGGAGGTACATCAGAGTCTCCTCTGAGGTCATCCTGGATACCTTATCACTGGACCATCTCACTGGGTTTACCACCATCATCTCCAATCAGGGTGATGGGATGGCAGAAGGGGGCAATCTGGAATGACTCCTCCTCCAGAACCGAGAGGATGAAGTTAGCGCAAGTAGCTAGGGGCAGGCAAGAAGATTCCAGATGAGGAGACGACAGACACTTCTTCACTGTCCCGGAGCTACGCGAGCGGTTCAGTTGAAGGTCCCATCTGTTTCGTTAAATTGACAACTTCCTTCAGCAGGAAATCAAGGTTCATACTGAGTTTCAGACTAACTACTGAGTAAGAAATAGCTTCACTTTCTAAAGCCTGCTTTTTAAGATGTTCAGCGTGTAACCTAATTTCGTTTGATGGAGTTTGTTTTGCTTTCTCCATTTGCTACCTAGACATGTGTTTCATTGTTTCCTGCGGAATTGGGCTTGGGAGGGAGAGCCAGGGACCCAGAGTCCCCTGAGCCTCAAAAGTACTACAAAAAGAAGAGGAAATAATACTAAATAAAATTAAAATCAATTACAAGATCAACTGTCCCAGGGGGTTTTCTGACATTCCCCAACAGCACGCGTGCACACACACACACACACACACACACACACACACACACACACACACACACAAACTCAAAAGGGTAATATTTGAACAAACCTAGATATGGGAAGATTATTTATTGGGAGGGATTTTCTTTTTTGATTTTATTTATTTGATATATTTATTTGTATATTTTAATTATTTATTGGTGTGTGTGTGTGCATGTGTGCATGAGCATGCATGCCCAAGAGCACATGCATGCCCCACAGTGCCTATGTGTAGACCAGAGCACAGCTTGTGGGAGTGGACTTTTCCCTCCCACCAGGCGGATCCCAGGGTATCCAACTCATGCTGCTGAGCTTGGTGACAAGTGCCTTTCCCCACTGAGCCATCTTGCCAGCCCAGGAGTGGTTTTCATCCGAGGAAAAAGTTCTATCTGCTGGGGTCCTTTTAGGATGGATCCTATCAGCACCCCGTCTTCGACTTTTCAAATGCAAGCCTTCTAAAACGTATTCAAACACCAAGACAGGGGTTTATCTTTCAAAAAGCAATTATAACATAATGTGAGTTCTTGGCATCAGAAGCGTGAATTCAGTCCGGTTCTTTGAATGATATGAGAGGAAGAAACAGATAAGCCATGGGAGAAGTATACACTGTTTAATTGAGGGAGAGAAATGACAGACCTACCAGGAAAGAAAGACACACACCTGTGTCTGAGTCTCTCAACGGCAGGGCTTCCAGGTGGCTCTTCTGGTGCCCATGGCAGGTAGACATGAACTTACTTGATGTCACATAAGAGGGCCACTCCCCTCAGGATCCAGTGATCCGGGGACAGCACTGTGCGCAGGTACACCACGGTGATGAAGGTGAGATCAGTTCGCCGGGGTTTCTTGTAGATAGGACACACGTACAGTTTCGGGTCCTTGGGTGCTGTGGAGTTAATGGCAAAGATGTGCAGGACGGGAATCTGCATGAAGAGAACCTTCGGGGTGGATTCCGTGAGCTTCCCGTTCCGCCTGTCCCAGGATGCTCCGTCCATATACAGTCCATAAATATACACCCCTTCCTGAACGGTCAAGGGACAGAGAAGAAGTGATGAAAGCTAGACATCCATTATGTAATTAGGGCTGCCGGCTCAGAAAGAAAACACATGCCAGTCTTAAAGCACTAACAGATAAGGCACCACCACTGGAGAAATTGCATTCACAAAATACCAGGCCACGTTTTCCTCTGGGGCGCACAGTGAGTCTGGCTGCATGGTGGAAATGCCCTGCTATGAGTTATTGGGATGTAGGGTGGCCAACCTGGGTAACAGGAGGGCCAAGTCACCTCTGCAGGTAGCTGTGAAGTCCAGTTGGAGCTGGTACAAGCTGAGAGCATATGCTGTGACTTAGAGCTGTAATCAATGGGATTTTAGGCTGAGTTGACCAAGCCAACTCTGGGCTCCAGCCCATCGCCTTCACAAGATGAAATAAGACGAGAGCGCCCCCAGAGGCCTGGAGAGGTACAGCAAAGTGGACGTGAAAATGGAGGGGAGGAGTTGGCTGCTCCACAGTGTATGACCAAACCATCCTCCCTATGTTCTTTCCTACAAATGGACTTGCCTTCGTGGGCCTCACCTTTAAACCAAGGGATCCAAGACCCCTGAGTACAGGGGACAGTTTGAAATTTGTTAATGGAATTGCCTGGTGATGGCTTCTAAGGGTAAGAGCAGTGACTTTGGATTGAAGGTCACATGGGCTTTTGCCATCAGGGCAGACGGCGGAGGGGAAGAGTCTTGAAGAGATCCCTGAAGGGGTGCAGCAGCAGACGGAAATGGGGAGAAGGGGCCGGAGCAACTCCACAAAGACAGACAGGATGGGCAGAGAAGATATTTTACTTCTTGGCGAAGGGTGCAATGGTAATAAAATGAGTTATCACTTGACCATGGAAGACGAATCTGCCGAGCTGAAGTGTCTGAACTCTATCTTGCAGGCACGGGGGAGCCACAGAACATGTATTCATTAAAACAAGAAAGGGCCAGGGAGAATCATGCAAGCTCATAAAGTATATTTATGTAGAAGAGGGTGACCGTTTTTCTATTTCTAATGAAGATGGGGCCTGGGGAAGTAAATGTAGATCATGGTAAAGGACAGAGAGATTAGCTGCAGAGAGTTTCTAGGACTCGCCCATGTGGGCTAACTGCATGAGGACTGTATATTTTTGAACCACAAACTGAAGCACATGGTTTGACAGTGAGAGCCTGGGCAGTCCCAGAAGATCAGGAGACAGGAGTTCCCATCGTTAAGTTAGCGTGGTTGACAATTATTTACATGAACAAGGTGATTACTAGGAACCATCCTACAGCCAACTGTGTCCTTTTCTATAGCCCTTGCAACTTAGGGACCTTAAGAGTCACAGTGAGAAGATGTGACAGGTAGAATAGTGTCACCCCACATTTATGTCAACCCAGTACCTCAGATGCATGGTTTGGCTTTGTAGATATACTGTGTTTAGATATGAACACACTGGGTCTAGACAGGCCCTAGATCCAATATGGTGTGTGTGTGTGTGTGTGTGTGTGTGTGTGTGTATGAGCTTGTATGTGTTTGTGTGTGTATGTGTGTATATGTGTTTGTATGTGTGTGTATGAGCTTGTATGTGTTTTTATGTGTGTGTGTATGAGCTTGTATGTGTTTGTGTGTGTATGTGTGTGTATGTGTTTGTATGTGTGTGTGTGTATGAGCTTGTATGTGTTTGTATGTGTGTGTGTGTATGTATTTGTATGTGTGTGTGTGTAGGGTTAGGTCACACAGAGAGGCACAGAGAGAACAAGGCTCTTGACAGTGTTGGGAATGAGACAGCCAAAACCAACCAGTCTTGCCAAGGGTTGCCAGTAGGCATCAGCAGCCAGGAGAGAGTCACAGAGTAAGACTGCCTCCCACACTTTCCTTCTGGAAGAAACCAACACTGCCAATCACTGACTCATTTTGTTTTGTTTGGAGACAGGGTCTCATGTAGCCCAGGCTGGCCTTAAACTCCTGATCCCCATGCTTCCGTCTCCTGAGTGTTGGGCTTACAGGTGCATGCCACAACACCCAGCTTATGTGTTGCTGGGGATCCCACCAGGACTCCATGCTTGCTGAACCAGCACTCTCCCAACCAAGCTACAGTGGTTCTTGCACTTCCTGACTCCTTAGTTGTGAAGGAAAGACATTCTAAGATTTTAGTAACCCCATCTGTAGTATTTTAGGCAACAAATATGGATTGAGGTACCAGGAAGCTAGGTGGTACCACAGATACTTACAACATGGAGGTGACATGGGAGGGGGGTGTCATCACAGATAGAAGATGCAAGAACCTCAGAATATGTAACAGTGAGGCCCTAAATTACCTTACAGAGTAGCTGAGAGAAATATACAGGGTAGGGGGTGTGTGGGATGAGGGCTTGGAGAGGCATAAGGAACCTTCTCGAAACTGGAAGACCTCCCGTTACAAAGCAGCAGAAAACTTGGCCCAGAGCTGAGAAAACCATCTGCCCTAATCCCCTTGGTATTGAGAGAATGGCCATCAGAGAAGAAGAGAAGGACGAAGATTTATTGAGCTGCCATGTCAGATCCGCCACCAAGCTCACATGATGGCCTTTACAGCCCTAAGACTTCCTGCAGAGAGGCTGGACTGTCACATATTTTTCAGACGGAAGAGCAAAGAAAGAAGTTGCCAGGCATCTGTGTCAACGCAGTGGCTCAGAGGGCCTGCTCTTTCCACAGCATGGCAGGTTCTCCACACCCAGGAGTCCCAACACACATGGACGGACAACACAGTGGAACTGAGCTCCCAACCATTAGTCCAGTGGACGTGCATGGCCCTCAGCCGCTACAGGGGACCCAGCGCACAAGCTGAAGACACATGGAAATCCCTCTAAGCAAACATGACCATAACTTTCCTTTATAAAGAAAGGTCACCAGGGAGTTGCTGGGCTCACTAGCCCTTGTCATTAACCTCCCACTCAGCAGACGGGGGAGGCACTGGCCTTGAGGTTGTCTGGTTACAACAGAGAAAAACCTCCCTGAAAAGCAGACAGGCTTTTCACTGAAGAAGCCAAGGTCAGTTTTTTATTTTCCGTTTGCCTGGGTGGTACTGGGGATTGAACCCAGGGCCTTGCGTACTAGGCAACTGTTTGACCGTCCACTGCACTACACCCCCAGGCCTCAGCGACAATCTTGACCTGAACTTGGATTTCCACCCTCAGCTACCCACAGCACCTACCGCAGGGGGTGAGGTGATCTCCTCCTTGGTCTGCCGAAGGACTTCATTGTGGATGGTCACAGTGTCCAGTGCCCAGCCTTTGTGAGCTCGGGTCACCTCTTGCCTCATTGCTGTGAGGAAGCCTTGAGAAAGAAAGAGAGAGAGAAGGCTCTTGGTGAAGTCCACTTTAGAAACACAGAGGAAGTAACACTGAGGGTGGCTTGACAGTCTCTAAACAGCCTGTCCATCCTGGGAGGAGCAGAGAGCAGAACCCTAGAGCAAGGGGCATTTCTTCTAGGGATTTGTTTCCATGAGGACAGTGAAGAGAGAGGGACCTTGGTTTGGAAGTCTCCTGGGACTGCAAGTCTTTTTAAGGGTTTCAACCTAGTCCCAGCTCACGGTCTCTACTGGAAAACACAAAATCCAACGTGTGACCGGAATGGTAAAGTATTCTGAGAAGCAGCCTTCCAATTAAACCCGAATCAAACCATTATGAAGCTTCTATTTGCCATAATGGGACAATTTCATTTAGTCTAAGGAAATAAGGCATAAACACCATAATAGGAACCTGACTTTCAATTTGATCAAACAAAGCAATCACACCGGAAAGGGAAAGCTACATCTTTTCATGTGCATAATACAGTTATTTTAAGATAATGGGTGGCTCCGTATCTTGTGGCCTTTCTCTAAACTTAATATTTGGGAATCATGCCATTCAATTCAATAAGAGAAGTCTTTTCTGGAGAGTGGCATTTGATGTTAGGGAAAAAAAAAAAATCCCAAATTTTAAAGCTGGCTGGAAAACCAGATGCTTGTGATCTGCTGTCTTTCGGTTCTCATACACATGGTGGAAGAATCGTAAGACTCTGTTAAAAATATGGAATGTATACATCCCCAGTACTCTTTTTTAATTACTTATTTTTTGGTAATCTCATGCATGAACGCCATGTGTTTAGATCATTTCCATCCCCATCTCCCCTCCCTGGCACTCTTGAGTGGCCTCTGAGAACCATGGAGGGGATGTTGCAAAGGGGTTAAGCTCCCTGGGAATGGAGGGGAAGAGCAGCACCCAGCCTGGCTGGACCGAGGGACTCCAGTTCATGCAGAGGGACCCATGCTTTCGTTTGCCAGCTCTCCTAAGAGTGGCCACAGTGTGCCAGGCACAGTTCGAGGTCTCACAAAGTGGAAGAGGCCCCCCACTGACTGCATTCAAGTCTAAGAGTGTCTGTCTTTAGACGAGTGGTTTCTCAGCCTTCCTAACGCTGCGACCCCTTTAACACAGTTTCTCGTGCTGTGGTGACCCCCAACCGTAAGATTATTTTCATTGCTACTTCACAACTGCAGCAAAACTACAGTTATGTAAATATCTGTGGTTTCCAACAGTCTTAGGCGGCCCCCGTGAAAGTGTCGTTTGACCCCCAAAGGGGTCGCAACCCCACAGGTTGAGAACCACTGCCCTAGAGGGAGGCAGAACATTAGCAGGACACAGACAACGGTGTGAGAAAGGTCCAGGAAGCCCTAACCGCAAAGTGGAAGTTAACTGCAACTCTCTTTTCAATATTTATTTTTTGCTGTTTTTAGTTATAGGTATGCGCATTGTAGGGGTGGGGAGGGAAGAAGGCAAGAGACATCAGGTTACTCTGCAGCCAGACTCCAGGCGGCTGTGAGCTGCCCAGCGTGGGTGCCGGAAACCAAACCCGGCTCTTCGGCAAGCCCAGTCCACACTCTCAACTGCTGACCATCATCGTCTCTCCGGCCTCTGGCTGCAACCCTTGAAAGCTGCATGAGAACGTGCAAGACGGGACAAGACCAGCCCGAGCAACAGCATGTGTGAAGACGCAGAGGCCGAGTCTGGGTTAAGGGAGGAGTCGATGAGTCCAGATAAAGACAGTACAAAGGTAGCAGCAAGGCTTCTCAGGTCAGAGTTCCTACTGCTTCTTTTAGAGTGCTTTTTTATTATATTTATTTACGTGCATGTGTGCACGTGTGTGTGTGCACGTGTGTGTGTGCGTGTGCACATGCATGCCACGGCACCCACGTGGAAGTCAGACAGCAACTTGCAGGAAGCACGTCTCTCTTTCCACCATGTGGGTACCAGAATCTAATTTAGGTTGTCAAGCTTGGTGGCAAGACACTTTACCCATGAGCCATTTCGCTGGCCCCACAGTGCTTCTTGGAAGGCGGAAAGGCACTGAACATTTAGAGGAAGCCAATGACTTGTCTGTACTTGCATCTAGAAAGCTCATTCAAAGAGCCCATGAAAACAGGAACTGGGGCGCTAAAGAGAGCCTTCCGTGTCCTTCCAAAAGTCAAGCAGAGTGGAAAAGAACGCACTCACAGTGTGAGCTACAGTCATCAGGAGATACAGTGGAAGTTCATGCAGCAACAACAGCTGGCCACTTCAATCAATCAATCATCAATCATCTTCACCTCCGGCTTTTTTTTTTTTTTTGAGATTTATTTATTTTTATTTGATATGTATGAGTGTTCACCTGCACGTAAGTCTGTACACCGTGTGTGTAAGCAGTGCCCACAGAAACCAGAAGAGGGCATCAAATCCCCTGGAACTGATGCTAAAGATAGTTGTAAGCCACCATGTGGGAGCTGGTCCTCTGGAAGAACATTCAGTGTACTTAACCACTGAGCCACCCACCTCCCCAGCTCCTCACTTTCATTTTAAACACTGGGGAAATCACACATGTCAGTAACACATTTCATGAGTTTGTAGGTCAGTGGTATATATATATATATACACACATATATATATATGAATAAAATAAGAAAACTCAATTCACCCTTCTAATCAGTCTATGAAAATGTCATTTTTGGATTTATTTATTTGTATGAGTGTTTTGCTTGCATGGACATATGTGTACCATTCCTGTGCCCTGGTACCCACGGAGGCCAGAATAATGTATCAGATCCCCTGGAATTGTGGTCACAGATGGTTGTGAGCTGCCATGTGTGTGTTGGGAATCAAACGCAAGTCCTCTGCAAGAGCAGCCAGTGCTTTTAACTGCTGAGCCATCTCTCCTGCAGAAAATGTCATTTTCATAATTCAACTCACAGTGTTCATTCATGTGTCTAGTAGACACTACATATCCAACTTGAGTGTCTAGAATTAAATTGACCTTAGCTTACAATATTTTAAAATTCTCCTCTGATATTATGAAGCTAAGAGTCACTAATCCCAGGCTTAACCTTCCTTCTGTACTAGTTGAGTAATTGATATTTTTCTTTCTATACATCTTAAGTCATGACTAAACTATAAATTGACCTCATCCCACATGGCTTTCGGGGCCATGCCAGAGTGTCTGAAGAGAAGGGAAGCTGGCTGTTTTTTGTTTTGTTTTGTTTTGTTTTCCTTTAATATCTTCTTTCTGCTTTTAAGATTTTAGTCATTATCAGAGAGTTCTGCTAAACTCCAGTACAGTTAAGGAGACACTATTTCCTGTCTGGCCCTACTGGGGAGCATGCATTACATTGTCCAGACTCCAACAGTAAGCATCCTCATGCTTAAGAGGCATTCTTAGCACGCCAGCAGGGGGGATCCAGTACACATGTCTGTTCAGAAACCAAGAATGGCAGTGTTGAATAAACACTTTTGAGACCTAGCGCAAGGGTAGGGAATGGTTTGTGAGCCATCCCTACTCAGAGAACATGGAAGAGAAAAGATGCATGTATTTCCAAATCTATCTATGATGTATCCGCTACTCAGAGAACATGGAAAAGATACATGTATTTCCAAATCTATCTATCTGCCCGTTTATTGAGATGGAGTCTCGTTATCTAGCTATCTTCAAACACCATCTGTAGCCAAGAATGACCTTCCTTGACCTTCTAATCCCTCTGCCTCCTCAAATACCACTCATTTTACACAGTAGCGGGAATCGAACCCAGGACTCTGTGCATGTTAAGCAAACAGTCCACCAACTGAGCTGCGTCCCCAGCCGCTTTTCCAGGCTATAGCATTTGACACTGGCTTCCTAAGAAGGACACGGTTTTGTCACATTCGAAACATATTGAACCTTCTCAAACATTAATTGCCGGGTTTTAAGAAGTGAATGGCTGTCTTTCTTGGAGACCGATGTCAAACCTAATGAAACTACAATCTGCTCTTTCTGCTGTTTGCATAAGTTTTTTAAAGGATGATTGGTATAGTTTTCTTCACAAAAGCTTGAAAATCAAACACTTTTGTTTTGGCATGAATTTACTTATAATCATTCTGAAAGTGATTCAAATGTTCCCATTCTTGAAAGAAGAAACGAAAAGTCAGTCAGAGTGAGACCTCGGCAGCAATAACCTTCTATTCTTCATGCAATTTAACCACCCACATGAAAGATGGGGGACGTGACTGAACACTGGAGTTCCATGTGCTCTAGATGAGGTGTTTAAACAATTCTTCCCTTCAAATTCATAAAGCATAATAAGCTCTTAAAACACTTGTCAAGTTCGTAATTTTAAAAAACTCACTATTAATCTAGGATCATACTGTGGAAAGGCAGGTCTGAAGCAACACTTGCTATGTATTAATTCCTGCAACGGGAACCAGCTAACACCAAAGCAAACTGATGTCCGCCGCCTGGCCTGTGCAATCAGCTGGCTTCAAGAGAGCCTCGGTGTGTTTTAAGTGGTTTTCCCTACAAGGTCTTAGAAAACGTGAAAGAAACAGATGGTCAGGAAAGGTGTGCTCCTCAGCTTTACCAAGAGCCGGTTGGTACTCTGTAATGATGGGCCTGTGTTAATGGCAGGTAGCAGGAGTGTGTGTGTGTGTGTGTGTGTGTGTGTGTGTGTGTGTGTGTGTGTGTGTGTGTGAGAACATACGTCTGTGTGCCTGGAGGCCAGAGTTCAACATCAGGTATCTTCCTCATTTGCTTTCCACCTCATTTGTTTGTTTGGTTGTTTGTGAGGTAGGGTCTCTCACTGAACACAGAGCTGGTCAAGTCAGTTAGAGTGGCTGGCCAGTGAGCTGGAGTTACAGATGTGTGCCACCATGCCTGACTTTATATAGGAGCTAGGGATCTGAATTCAGGCCCTCGTGCCCCACTAAGTCTCCTTAGGCTCCCAGGTGGCATTTTTTCTCCAATCAAGGAACCGGTCCTTCTGTAATGGGCCTGGATTTGCACAGTTACTTCCTGTCTAAACAGTTACCACACCTCCCAGCAGCATCTTCAAAGATGAAGAGAAATGATGTCCCTGCCACGAGTTTATGACAGGCAGTTTGTCCCCCAAATGAGAAGCAAATGCAGTTCATTGGTAAGTTAAATAAAAAGACAGACATCATTAGACAACGATGAGGTTGGTCGGCCGAGCTGAATGAACACACACTGGGCACCTTTCACAGAAGTGTTGGCTAAATGCTGTAGGGGTCCGGCATGGCTGAAAACTTGAAATGCCAGGGCAGCTTGGTCTAGAGTAGTGAAGTCGGAACTGCTTGCAAGAGGGATCCATGGTACTAGGGTAGAGTTTCTTCTCACACTAGGGTGTGTGTGTGTGTGGGGGGGGACTAAAGATTGAAGTCACGTGTCTTCCTCAGTCATCCTCTTATTTTATTCTCCAAGACAGGATTCGCTGAATCTGGAGTTCACCAATTTGGTTAGACTGTCTGGCCTTCGAGTTTCAGGGTCCCATACTCTGTGCTACCCCAGTGCTGGGATTGCAGGCACATGCAGCCACACCCAGTTTTTTTTATGTGGGTCCTGAGGAGCTGAACCCTGGGCCTCCTGTTTGCCTGACTAGCACTTTACTGACAAGGCCCTATCTCCCAGCCCTTTCTCTCCAGTGTTAATGATCCCAGAAATCATCTGGGGAAGGAACTCCTGTAAACACCTAGGTTCTCATCTGGCGGGTGGGTCAAGACTGGGACCTGGTGTTCTGTATCTCCGTGATGCAGCCTCTGCAGGAGGACCACACGTCAGTTATCCGGGGTCTAAAGTCAAGGTTTTTGTCACATTAGAATGACTAAGGGAACTCTTGAGAAAACTGATCATCGAGGCTCTCAGCTCTAGAGTCTTGAGGTCTTAACCCCTGAGATTAGGACACGATTGGTTTTGGGCCCCAGCCATTAGTATGTATTAAAAATGTCCCAGGTGATTCTGCCGTGGAAGGCAGGCCTGAGGACTGCCACTCTATCAAACGCTCTCGCAAGACAGGCCACTTGCCGGTCCACAACCTTCATTTGTTTTAAGAACGGGTGGACGAAGGGGAAGGGCAATACTTCTGAGCACAAGTGAAGTATCTGGAAGGCTGTCAGGGGATGAGCTGGCTCTCTGCAGGGACTCTAGAGAACAGGGGAACTCTGTGTCACTCCTCTAAATGACAGGCTCTGTCGGAATCCATGAACACAGTAAGGCTGGGGCCCTCCACCCCAAATGGCTGGTGTTCGGAAGTTTAACTCCTGACACAGCCAGCCTTCTCTCGGAGTAACTGGTTTTCCTTGGACCCTGCCAGTATCAATTCTTCTCTCCCTCCAAACCTTCCCATTATGCCCTCCGGCATGGTTCCATTTCCACACAAAATAGTCTCTCTACCTATTGCTTTTACAGGAATCAACCCTGGACACATAAGCACTTCCCAGTCATTCCTCCACCCATCATGAAAACCTCTCTGCTGCCCTGACAACCACAGGCTGGGGCGACCAGCCCTTCTTCCCTTCATCATCCCTGCCATTTGTCCCTAATCATTGCAGTAACCCACCAACATCTGCTCCGTGTGTGGGTGGTGGGGGAGGGAGAGAGGTGTATGCAAAGGCCAGAAGCCAATGTCATGCGTTTCCCTCAACTGCTTTCTACTTTACGTTTTGAGACAGGAGCTCTCCCTTGAACCGGGAGTTCACTGATGGAGCTGGACTAGCTGGCCAGCAAGCCCCATGGATCTTCCTTGTCTCTGCATCCTGGGTGAAGGGATACTAGGTCTGGGCCAAGGTCCTCCGCCTTCTTTGTGGGTGCTGGGAATTGAACCCAGGTCCTCATGTTTGCATCTCAAGCGCTTCACTGGGTCATTTCCTCAACCCCTCTGCTCGTCTTCAGGGTCCCTCCAGCAGGCTGGCCTCTCCGCTCCTGACCTCATCACTTCTGTATTTATTTATTTTATTTTGTATGTGTGGGGGGCAGGGGAGGGAGGCAGACACACACATGCATGTGCTGTGGTGCATGTGTGAAGGTCAGAGGACAATGTGTGGGTATCAGCTGTCTCCTTCTAGCGTGTAGGTTCCAAGGGACAAACTCAGGTCAGCAGGCTTGGTGGCAAGTGGAGCCATCTTGCTTGCCCGGACCACAGCATTTGTAACCAATCAATTCCACCTCCTTTCTTCCCTGCCTTATTGGATCCTCCCTTCTCAATGCATGTCAGACAAAGCCCCAAACACAGACAAACTCGGAGAAGAGACCCCCTTCTTACAGAAGTATCTCACTGCTGGGGGATGCCAGCAAGTACCATACAGCTGCTGTGCAGAACCTCAGTGGGTTTCAAAGCCCCCGATGTCCTTCCTTGTCCCCACCAGCTCTCTTCCCCCAGCTTCTGTCACTTTCCTGAAATTCCTGCCCCCAACATTTTCTTGTTCCCAAGATAATCTTGCCTCTGCCTTTAAGTGAAGGATAGAAAATTCCCTTCACCTCTTAGCACCAAGCCTGGACTGTTATCCACTGTGAGCATCTGTCTTAGTCAGGGTTCCTATTGCTGTGATGAAACACCATGACCAAAAAGCAACTTGGGCAGGAAAGGGTTTTTGGCTTACATTGCCACATCATTATTCATCATTCAAGGAAGTCAGACCAGGAGCTCAGTCAGGCCAGGAACCTGGGATCAGGAGCTGATACAGAGGCCACGGAAGGATGCTGCTTACTGGCCGGCTCAGCCTGCTTTTCTATAGAACCCAGGACCACCAGCCCAGGGATAGCATCACCCACAATGAGCTGAGCCCTCCTCCATCCATCAGTAATTAAGAAAATGCCCTACAGGCTTGCCTACAGCCCGATCTTATGGAGGCATTTTCTCCATTGAGGCTCCCTCCTCTGGGATGACTCTAGCTTGTGTCAAGTTGACACACAACCACTCATCCAGCACAGCATCTATGGCCAGTCCTTCCCTGCTGTTCTTGTTATAACTGAAGAAGTGTCCAGGAACCCATCCACGGGCCCCACAGAGTCTCTCCACTGACAGACACATCCCTCCCACCTTTTCTAACCCCTGGCTGGTATCCTTACACTCCCTCTCTCTCTCTCCCTCTGTAGCCCCTCCTCCTTCCCTCCAGCAGCATTTGAGTGGTCTACTCTTATCATTAAGAGAGAAAGAAAATCCTTCCTTCTTGCAAATATCCTCCGATGTATTTCTTTTCTTCAAAGTCTGATTTCTTCAGAGTACCCAGCAAATCATCCATATAAATTCTCTTTCTCTCTCTGGCCCCCTCCACTTCCTCGATTCACTCACTCATCTTAAAATCTGACCCCTCAAGTTCCCACCTGCACCCCTGGGACTTCTATGCCAACTGTGATCTTACTGTGAATCCATCCAGCTGTTTGGAGCCCATCTGGCTTGACCTCTGGCAGCCTCTGTTATTACTTACGACCTTCCCCTCTCTGTCTCTTCTGGGACCCGTGTGTTCCTGCTTTCCCTTTTCCAAGCTTTTTCATGGAAGGTCCAAGTTTGTGTGTTCTGGAGGATGATGCCCAAGGGGGCAGCAGAATCCTCATGAGGATGGCTTAGGGGAAAGATGGCCAGACTGTGCATTGAGGGGGTCACTGGAGAAGAGAACTTCCTACACTGGCTGTTGGCATTGAGTCAGTCACACAGAGAGATGAGCAGCCACACCTGTGAGAAGAGGCTGCTGAGCCCAAAGGCAGAGCCTGCCTGGGAAAAGTCACAAAGATGGCTGAGGGGCAGGAAGAGAACCAAGGAAGTGCACAGAGGGAAGCCAAGGTCTACAAGAGTTTACCAGCACTTACTGCTCTTACGGAGGGACAGCGGACCCGAGTTCGGTTCCCAGAACCTACAACCTATAATTCCACCTTGAGGTATCAGATGCCCCCTTCTGGCCTGTGTGGACACCAGCATGCATATGGCACACATGAGAGAGACAGAGACAGAGACAGAGACAGAGAGAGAGAGACAGAGACAGAGAGAGAGAGAGACAGAGACAGAGACAGAGAGACAGACAGACAGAGACAGAGACAGAGAGACAGAGACAGAGAGAGACAGAGAGAAAGACAGAGAGACAGAGAGAGAGACAGAGAGACAAAGAGAGACAGAGAGAGACAGAGACAGAGAGACAGACAGAGACAGAGAGAGAGAGACAGACAGAGACAGAGAGACAGAGAGAGACAGAGACAGAGACAAAGAGAGAGACAGACAGAGAGAGAGAGAGAGAGAGAGAATCCAGACTTGACATCCTAGCTACAGTCAAGGGAAAGAAGTCAGTTGAAATGTCATTAGGTGGAGGTAGCCTTGGAGAGAGTGGCTTTGGTAGTTTCTGATGGCTGGCCAAATTACAAGGGACTAAATCGTTGGTAGCCATGTGCAAGACTAGGATTTTAGGAGACGTGGCCGTGACTATGACCAAGGCCAGTACCAAAGGCAGGCAGAAGCACCTGTCACCCCTGCAGAGGCTTTTCACTCAGTGCAGCGGGTCCCTCTGCAGGGGCACGAGGAAACAGCCAAAGAACTGACGTGAGACGAGAAGTTTTTCCTGGTTCCTTTCCAACCCTGAAAGTCTATTAACCCTTGGCCCACTCTCCACCTTGACAAACAGCAGCTCTTGGAGCTGTTCTCAAAAAGAGCATTCGGAATTGCATTGCTCTGAAAACACTCTCTTTTGAACACACACACACACACACACACACACACACACACACACACACACACACGGTGGGGGGGGGGCAAGAAAACAGGACAAAAATGACCCATCTCTTTGCTTCGGCGACAGCCCTTCTAAGTGAAAAATCTTGATTCCTGTGAACGAATAAGTTGGTATTGATATCTGCCGCAAGTGACTGGTATGGCTTAGGGAGACACAGGGACAAAAACAAAGGTATCTAAATGGCACCGAGCTCCAGACCGAATTAAGCATTTGGAAAATGATTGTTGCTGTGGGCTTCAATCTAACACAGAGGTGCGAGGCCCAGGGAGCATGGCCAGCCCTCCACCATCATGTCATTAACACACCTATGAGTCATTTGCAGCATTAAATGACAAGATGTGGCTATTCATTTGAAGGCATCACAAAGGAGTCGGTGTCTTAGCTTCAAGTCCGCCTCCCTATATTTCATCCCTACTGGTTTAGACACATCCCCATATACAGGGGACACACACACACCAGAATACAAATCATGTGTACATGATGCCCTGAGAATGGTATAGGGGCAGGAGGGAGGCCCAAAAAAATTCCTTTGAGGGCTCTGAGAATAACAGCCTTAAAGAGTTTGAGAATTCCATGTGCTCAAACCTGCCAGGGCAAGCTAGTGAAAGACACAGGCTCTCCGGGTCTGCAGAATCTGGTGGAGAGCACCCCCACCCAGCGAAGACGCAGTGCCATCAAGACAAACAGAACAGGGTCACCGATGCGGCGCGCTTGACCATTTTAATCATCCAGTCTAATTGTCCACATGGCTGAGCTCATCAATGGCCACAGAAATAATTGTGAAGGGGCCTGAAAATACCAGGTGAGGCTCTGTAGTGTATGACTCAGCCTCTTCAAATATGCCAGACCAAAAATAAAATGAAATAAAATAAAAATCAAGCC
>CABHPQ010001823.1:18548-36332 GCA_902168405.1 Peromyscus aztecus
GGGGGGGGGGGGGGGGGGCAAATGAAGGATGTCACCTCTCGTTATGGTAGCACGGACCTCAAGTCACCTAAGTCCTAAAAGAAGGGGCCTGATGGGAAATACACCACCACACACAGTGTAAGATACCAGAGACAGAAGTATTATGAGGTGATAAAAATGTTCACATGTGAACAAATTTAATTTAAATCCATCCCGTTCATTTATCGTGGGGGTTGCACGGCAAAGCATACAGGTGGGGGGGGGTGGTCAAAGGACAATTGACTGCAGCTTCTTCTCTTTCCACAGTGTGCGTCCTGCGTTTGAATTCAGGTCGTCAGCCTTCTCGGCAAGGGCCTTTACCCTCTGAGCTCGCTTGCCAGGCCCCAAACTCCTTGTAGTTGTGGTAAACTTTACCCTCTTTGTGGACAGCACAAATGTGTGCTTTTTTACTTGAATGTGTGGGGTGTTATTTTTAAAGCCATTCCCTTAAATGTTTGGAACTAAAAGAATGAGGTGATTTTTATCGCAGTGACTTGGGAAGAAGACACAAGACTCGAGAGGTGAGTTCCTACTGGAGGATCCATTGTTAATGTCGGAGAACCCTTATCTGCTCGGACACACGTCAGGAGGGGAGGGGCCGAGAAGCTCTCTGTTTGTCAGATGTGGCCAACTGATGTGGAACGGGAAAGTAATTTGTCCCTTCTGCCAGGAGGGGGAAAAGGAAGCAAGGATGTGATTTCTGTGCAGGAAGAGGTGACCTCCAGGCTGCTAAGCAGCAAGAAGAAAGCGACCATAGATAAGGGTGTGGGTGTGGGAGACTGTGCGTGTCTGCAAAGGGTAGGGTGCTGGCTTGAATCCAGCGTGGACTTTCTAAGATGCAGCCTTGAGAGAAAGCATCAAGAGTCTCCCATGGATGCAGAAGTAAAGGATGAAAAAGGGTTTTGTCTTGTTGGGGGGTGGCACCGACATGCCCATCTATATTCAAATTTTTCAAAAAGAATTTAGGGTCTACTGAGGTTACTCAGTGGTTCAGAGCACTGGCTGTTCTTATAGAAGATCCAGGCTTAGTGCCTAGCACCTACACTGAGTGGCTTCCAACTGCCTGTAACTCCAGCTTTGGTGAGCCAACACTCTCTGTGGGCACCTGCCCACAGGTGGTGCACTTACATGCACTCAGGCCCACACGTATACATGTAAAATAAGAATAAATAAAATATTTATTTTTAGTTTTAATTATGTGTGTATTTGTGTCTGTGCATGTAAGTGCAGTGCCTGTGGAGGCCAGAAGAGGGCATCAGATACCCTGGATCTATTACTCTGTGTAACTTGTGGAGGTAGAAATTGCCATGGTTCATGCTATAAATTGAGAAAATGTTAAGGCACTTGGAAATGCATGGAGCAGAGCTGGCAAGATTGCTCAGTGGGTATAGCACTTGCTGAGCAAGTCTCATGACCTGACTTCAATCCTCACAAGCCACATCAAGATAGGAGAGAACCAATTCCACAAAGTTGTCCTGACTCCCCCTACACACAATGGCATATATGCCCCCATCACACACACATAAACACACACACACACACACACACACACACACACACACACACACATACACACTAATTAATTCATCTAAAAAAATGTGCATCCAACAAATGGACACGTATGCACAGAGGACAAGGGAATGCATGCTTTAAAGGCATGAGAGCTACTTAAATTCTACTTCTAAGAAGTAACTGAGTGTACAGAGTGTACGGCTCAGTAGATTGTCACCAAGGAAAAAGCTGTGTCACCCACATGTAGGGTAAGAAAGTACATCCCAGACCCCAGGAAGTCCTGCTGTGCCTTCATGAAAGGGGAAACCATGATCCTGTCTTCCATCACCCTGCATTCACTGTGCCCATCCTTGGCCTTCGTACAGATGGGCTCCTACAGGGTGCTGCAGTTTTCACTGGGTTGCCTTCACTCAACATTATTTATGAGTTTACCCATATTGCTGTACGTAGCAGTGATTCCTCCCAAATCAGTAAGAATGGATGCTTTTTTTTTTTTCTTTCTGACACAGGGTTTCTCTGTGTAACAGCCCTGGCTGTCCTGGAACTCACTATGTAGACCAGGCTGCCTCAAACTCGCAGAGAGATCCACCTGTTTCTGCCTCCCGAGTGCTGGGATTAAAGGTGTGCGCCATCACGCCCTGGCTTGAATGAATGCTTCTTAACTCACCGACAGGTGAAGCTATTGGGGTTTCAAGCATATAGACATCCAAATCCCTTCCTCTAGCTGAGAATGATTTGAAGTAAAACTACCTACACTGTGATGACACAGAATGTTGCTAGCTCTCTAGACCCTACAAGCTCCATGACATCAAGTCAGCAACTTTCTCGGAGAATGTTTCTAAAATGCAGAGATGGATAATGCAGAACAGCAGTGTGCTTTCATGGAGAGGGGAGAAAGACCCCTCTACCTTCTACCCCTACCTCCTGGCCAAAGCTCACTCAATTTTTTTCCAAGTTTAATTTTCTAACCTAAATCAGCAATTTTGGGCACATCTCCAGAGTCTCATACTTCGGCTTTATTTTATTTATTATCCATTATTTGTGTGTGTGTGCACATGTTACCGTGTGTGCACATATAAATGGAGGTCAAAGGTCAATGTCAGGCATCTTCCTCTATCTCCACCTTATTTTTCAACTTTTTAGGGGTCTCTTTATTTTTCTTTTATGTATATGAGTGTTTTGCTGGATGTATGTACGTCACATGTGGACCTGGTTCTAGCAGAGGTCAGGAGAGTGTGTTGGGTCCCCTGGAGCTGAAGCTACAGATGGTTGTGAACCACTGTGTGGATGCTGAGAACAAATCCTGGGTCCTTCGCAAGAGCAGCCAGTGCTAACAGTGGGGTCATCGCCCCCTGTCATTCTCTCAGATGAAGTCTCTCATGGAACCTGGAGCGTGTCCATTTGACTAGCCTGGCCGGTCACCAAGCCCCCAGGATCCTCCAGTCTGAAGCCTCCCAGCACCACCAGGACTGGATTTATTGAGAATCAAACTCAGGTCCACATGCCTGTATGGCAAGCACGTTCCCAAGTGACCCACCTCCTTAGCCCTGTTTTGACTTTCCCATCAACAGTTAAAAACTGAAGTTTGAGAGATTTTTTTTAACCCTTTCACCACAGGCCATAGCTTACTCACGTAGATGAACAGGAAAGGGGGGTGTGGCCACTGCACAGTGGGAAGAAAGTGACAGAAAGGATTTCAAAGGATTCTGTGTATTCTTGGACCTCTGGAAGGATGTCCCCAGCACCCGCCAGCTGTAGGACCACACGGCTTTATGGAGTATACCGTCAGCATGCAATGCTGCTATCCAGCTGCTCATGAACTTTTAAGTCAGCCCACTCCCCTGGGAGCACCTACCTTGGGGGTTAAAGAAACCAGTCATCCAGAACACGTTAGGCCTCCCTTCAAATATCCACGTTGAAAACTGAGAGTTCCTCTCCAGAAGCTCAGTGAACCAGAAGCCAAGGGTGGAGGAATCCCAGGACACCCTCTTCCAGAGCTGAGGTATGCGAGCATCGTACATGTTGTCCAGTGCATCTCTCAAGTTCTGAAGAAGACAAGGATAAGATGTGTGACTAACGAAGCGGGAGACATGGCTCAGCACCAAAAATCACATATTGCTCTTGCAGAGAACCTTGGTTCCCAGCATCCATGTCAAGTGGCTCATGACTACCTGCAATTCCAGCTTCAGGAGGTCAACGCCCTCTTCTGGCCTCCACAGGCACCTGCACTCATGTGCACATACTACACACAAACACACAGACATATACATGATTAAAATGGAAAATCATATCTTTTAAAAATAGTGGCTTTGTGGGCTGGAGATGGCTCAGCAATTAAGAGTAGCTGCTGCTCTTGTGGAGGACCTGGGTTCGGTTCCCAGCACCCACATGGTGGCTCACAACTGTCTGTAACTCCAGTTCCAGGGGATATGGTACCCTCTTCTAGTATCAGTGGGTACTGCACATATATAGTGCATGTACATATATGCAGGCAAAACACTCATACATATAAAAATGAATAAATATTAAAAAATAATGGCTTTAGAATTACATAAATAGGAACCATTATTGGGGAGCTGGGAAGATAGTTCTGTTAGTAAACTGATTACCTTGTAAGCATGAGGACCTGAGACTCTCAGAACCCACATAAAAATATCTGAGTGTGGGAGTGTGCATTACAATCCCAGTACTGGGGAGGCAGAAACAAGAGGATCTCTAGTGATCACTGGCCAGTTAGCCTAGCCTAATGGGTGAGACACAGGTCCCAGTGAGAGACTCTGCCTCACAAGTAAAAGTGTCTGTCTCTGTGAGTTCAAGGCCAGCCTGGTCTACAGAGCTAGTTCTAGGACATCCAGGGCTGAGACCCTGTTTCAAAAACCAAACAAACAAATAAATAAATTGTGACTGAGGAATGACATTTGAGGTTGTCCTCAACATGCAGGATCTCTCACATGTGTATGCACACATACACACATACACACACACACACACACACACACACACACACTCACATACACACACACACGTATAATCACACAAAAATGAACATGTGCACACACAGACACACACATGCAGAGAGAGAGAGAGAGAGAAAGAGAGAAAGAGAGAGAAAGAAAGAAAAGAAAGGAAGAAGGAAACCAGAAGAGGGAGGTGCCTACCTCACTCATGATGATTGTCCCTTCAATAGCCAATTTGAGATCACTCAGGCTACTTCGGAGTATTGAAATGACTTTCTGCATTCTGTCAATCTCTTGTCTAAGAAATATGTTCATTGAATTAAGGTGTCCCATCTTTATCAGCCGAGCTTTCACCTAAAACAAAGGATAGCATACAATAATTTTTTTTAAAGAGTCATTCATCATTTCCCTTCCAAATGACCTCTCCCGTTCTCTATTCTTTCTCTTTCTCTGGCTGTGTCTCCACTAGACCCAATGAACTAGAAACTATCTCTTGCAGAACCAGACTGGCTGTTAAATCCCCCATTTTCTGAGCTTCAAAAACTTCTGTTCAACTTAAACGATTTTTATATCCTACTGATTGCACTTAGTTGATAATTGGAAATGTTCTTTAAAAAGCTGAAATAAAATCGTACCTATTTCCTCCTTCAAATGTATTAAGTGTCAGCTCAATATTCTTTTGCAATCTAACCTTCACAAGAGTACAGCAGGACTTTTTGTTCCCATTACCCTTACAGAGTTGTTATTAGAAATGTCACAAAAAGTTAATACAGCCCAAATCTTTACAGAACAGTTACCGGTGAATACAATTAACTGCAGATCATGGTTGCCTCAGCTATGGAGGCTAAAAATGGCTTTCCCTAATCTAATCAGTGAAAATATTTGGCTTCGTGGGAGAGCCACTAAGTGACCTATCACTTGTTCCTGCTGGCATATCATTTATTGACCACATGAAAGAGATCAATACCAAAGCCTCCCATGGTGGGAACAATAAAATATAATGATTAATTAATTAATAAGCCAATATATATTCACATTTCGGTTTAGTGACACATGCCAAGAAGAGATTGACTATGGAAACCAGCAGGAACCCATGAGAGGTCTTGAACTTTCTGATGGCCACAGTCCAAGAGGTTCTGGGAGTGGAAGGGTGATGGAGACACAGTAGATGATGTGACCCAAGGATGACTCCAAAGAACCACGAGGAGGTTAGCAGCTGAGGGACCCTCTTGCCAGAGATGCTCACAGCCCTTCCTGTGCCATGGGATGTTAAGCAAGTTCTTCCAGCAGCAAGCATCTCCGCTGTACAGCAGCTGTGACATCCCCAGGGAGTCAGGGATGAACGGAGAAAACAACTGCATAAAAGCCACTGGCCTGAGTGGGCCACCTGAGCAGGGCAGAGCAGATAACACCAACATTACAGTCCAGCCAGCCAGTGGAGGACCAGGGCTCTCAGTCCCACATACTAACTTTTGGGTGTCTCTAACTCCATCATTTACAATTTAAAAAAAAATTGTGTGTGTGTGTGTGCGTGTGCGTGTGCGTGTGCGTGTGCGTGTGCGTGTGCGTGTGCGTGTGTGTGTGTGTGTGTGTGTGTGTATCTTCAGCAGTCAGAAGATTCCCCAGGACTGAAGTTACAAGTGGTTTTGAGTTGCCCTACATGGGTCCTGGGAACGGAACCCAGGTCCTCTGTCAGAGCTGCCAAGTGTTCTAAACCAATGAGCCATCTCTCCACAGTCTCTAAATTTTAGCATCTAAAAACCTTCATTTTATTTTATTAAGAAATAGGATCTCAGGCTGGCATTAAACTTGCTATAGAGCTAAGGATGACTTTGAACTTCTGATGCTCCTGCCTCACCCTCCTGAGTGCTAGGATTACAGGTGTGCATCACCACACCCAGTTCATGAAGGGCCTGGAATCCAACCCAGGGCCTGATGCATGCTGGGCACACACTCTGCCAGCTGAGCCACCTCCCTATTGTGTTTTCAGCCTCCAGTGCTCTGCTCTGTCTCCATCTTGAACTCGTCGGCCTAGGACGGCACACAGAGCATCCTTTGCTCACGATGACCCTGTGGCAATTCACTCTTTGGGGAACAAGACATTATAAAAAGATCACTTCAGTTCCACAAACAGGACATGAGGAACATCCTGGCATCTGCATGTATGTGTGTGCACCATGTGCACGCAGGTGCCTTAGACGTCAGAAGAAGGGAATCAGGTCCCCTGGAACTGAAGCTGTGAACCACCTGATGTGAGTGCTGAGAACTGAACCCAGGACCTCTGATAGAACAGCAAGTCCTTCTAACTGCTGAGCTATCTCTCCAGTTCCCAGCTGGTTTTAATAGAGAACCTTGTTGAGCATAACTGGACCTATAGTCCCAGCTACTCAGGAGGCCAAGGCAGGGGGATCCCTTGAGCCCAAGAATTCTAGGCTGGCCCAGGCAATATAACATGACCTATTTCTTCATAATTAAAATATAATAATAATTGTAACAGAAGGGGAACACCCTAGAAAAGAATATAATTTTAATACTGACTATATTTCATGCACGATTATAGTGCAGCATAAACTGTTTATTAATAAAATCAAAGACTTGCTGTGGTCTCTTGCATGCTTCTCACAATGCTTCTGGGAGCAGCTGTCCACAGTAATGGAACTCCATTTGTACTGTGGATGCTAATGGCATAATTAGGTCTCAATTTACAGATTTCATTTTCCAATAACATGCTTCTAGAACATAAAAGAAGGGTTGGTAAGGTGGCTCCAGGGGTAAAGATGCTTGCAGCCCAAACCACCTGAGTTTGATCCCTAGGACCCACACGATGGGAGCAGACAGCCAACTTTTGCAGGGTGTACTCTGACCTCCACATGAATAGTGTGTGATATATGGAGGGGGGAGCGCCCCCCAACTCCCAGGATCCCGCCCAGCAGGAAGGGTATGTCTTACCTCATGAGGCACATAGTCAGGCGGCAGCTTGCTCAGCATGTCCTCAGACAGCCTATAGACGATGGCCTCACGCGTCTCGCCCACGCCACCACCGCTCTCTTTGGGTTGAATGTTGGTGATGGTTTCAAGGACATCAGAAGCCGTGTTACTCTGATACCTGACGGAAAGAGTGACCGACCGCTCAGAATGAGGAAGGCAAACACAGCCTTGGAGATAACCACCCAGGCTAAAGCGTGGGATCTCTTAAAACACAGCCAGCTCCAAGAAAAAGAAAGGGGAGGGGGGAAAGGAGGAAAGAAAAGAAACTTCACCATCAACCTACAGGAACGGGAACACTTGGGTTTCTAATATGACGTCAAGAGCATCACAGCGGTCGTGCTTCACCTCCAGATAAAGAGATTCCTTAAGTGTCTTTGGTGACCCAAATTACCTTGACTGTCTCTTGCTTATGCAGCAGCTTGTGCTGGACATGAGCACACCGTCTATCCTCCCCAGCTCAAGAACTGGGCACAAGCATCTACCAGAATATGACAGTCCACTACATGGAACAGAACTATCTTCTTTCTCTCGCTGGATTATGTGCTACTCAAATCTCTCTGGTCTGGTCTGCTTGGTTTTCTGGTTCCCATGGTGATCTACTGCTGTCCATCTGTCCCACCTACTCAAATGCAGCTGCCCATCTTGAAGGTTCACTCCTCGGGGCCTGAAGAGATGATTCAGTTGGTAAAGCGCTTATGGTCCAAGCATGAGGAGCCGAGTTCAAATCCCCAGCACCCACATAAAATGCTGGGTATGGCAGCATAGGAAATGTCAAGGGGAGGGGACACCAAAATAGATCATCAGTTGCATGGGAGCTGGATGCAGGAGTAGAGATTAACTACAAACGGGTACCCGGTTTCTTTCTGGGGGATAGAGATGGCCTAGAATTTCACTGCGGGGATGGTCACACAATTCTGTAAACTTACTCTATTTTTATTCTCCATCTAAATTTAGGAATTTTAAGGGGCAGATTATACTTGGTTAGAATTTTTTTTTCCAAAAACCAAGGAGGACAACAATAACATATCTTTGGAGAAGCACAGAAGAGTGAGCCATCATCAGGCTGACGCTTGAGAAGATTCTAAACAGCACAGTGCAGAGAGGAGAAAGGGAATTCCCTGCAAGTTTTGAAATGTAGAAAAGAATGAGCCAGTGCTTGGGT
Source organism: Peromyscus aztecus (assembly GCA_902168405.1). Classification (NCBI taxonomy): domain Eukaryota; kingdom Metazoa; phylum Chordata; class Mammalia; order Rodentia; family Cricetidae; genus Peromyscus; species Peromyscus aztecus. The sequence continues at coordinate 27,186 of CABHPQ010001823.1, forward strand.
GAACCTCAACAAGTATTATAAGGTAAAACAACACTGTAAGTCTAGTTGTGGGGTTAAAAAACAAGATAAAATTAAAATCCTGAAATGTCAAGAGGGGAGTGCTTTGGGTTAATTTTTCTTAAGAATCTATTTGCTTATTTATATCTATATGTGTATGTTAGTGTGTCTGTGTATATATACATATGTGAGTGTAGTGTTCAGAGAGTCCAGAAAGAGTGTTGGGTCCCCTGGAGCGGGACTCAGAAGCAGTTATGATCATTTAAAATAAATGTATGACTTTCAGATTGGAAGAGAGGAGAAATAGAATCAGCAAAGGGCCGAAGAGGAGGGGAAAGGGAAAGAGGAAAAAAAGTGGTATAAAAATAGCAACATCTGGGACTGGGAAGATGGCATGTTTGCTATGCACGTATGAGGTCCTGACTTTGCTCCTCAGCACTCACACTGAAAACCCGGCATGGTTCTGTGTGTCTGTAGTCCTGGTGTTGGGGGTGGAGATAGGCAGATCTCTGGGACTCATTGGCTAGCCAGTCTAGCCAAAATGGCAAGCTCCAGGTTTAGAGAGCTCTGTCTCAAAAATAAGATAGATAGTGATTGAGGAAGACATCCTGATGTTGACCCCTGACCTCCATACATGGGCAAGTGAACCCACAAGGCACACATGCACACACCATACACACTTGTGCACACATGCTCATACCACACAATACACACACACACACACACACACACACACACACACACACACACAGAGTATTTTTAAAAGCAAAAGAATGGCAACATCTTATGTTGACTCTTCTTATTTTAAACAGTTTAAATATTCTTTTATATTTACTCCATATATACTCCAAATGCAATAAAGAAGTTTTTAAATAAATAATCGTGTAACTGTATTTCTAACAATAAAATCCAACTAAAGGCCTATAAAAAGCTATATAGTTGATAAAAATGAGGAAGTAGTTCTAGCTTCATTGTTAAAGTGAGATCTCATCTAGAATAAAATAGGGTGCTACAAAAACCAGTTATGAACCCAGACTGGTTCATGTCTATGATCCCAGCACCTGGGAGGCTGAGGCAGGAAGACGGTCATGAGCCTAAGTCCAACCTGGTGTTCATAGTGGGTTCCAGCATACTCCAGGCTACAGAGACCCTATCTCAGACGACAACAAACCCACAAAACCAAACAAACAAGAAAGCAAACAAAACAAATAACTAGGCTCCTATCTTTATTTAGTATTTTGTGTACAGGTACTAAAAAGGTATATTTTAGAATATAGAAGGGTCTAGAAGCATATTTTGACAGTGGTATTTCTGCATGATAAGCTTTTTCTATAATCATTACTTTTTCTTTCATATTCCTCTGTATTGTTTAGTCTCAGAAGGTGTATTAGGAAAATATGATTTTACAACAAAATTGCAAAACCATTTTCTTTTTTAGAAATAGACACCCTCCCTCCTACCTCCATGGGCAAAGCCCATCTCAAGTGCAAAGAACTTGTCAGAGATGAATCAGTGGCAAATGTTTGGGGGACATTAAAACACACCTCACAAACCACACCAGCCAGAAAGGCCCTCAGCTGATGGCTGATGTTTTTCTTCAGCATAAGGGAGAGAATGACACCGTTTTCTCTCAGCATTCCTAAGTGTGAATTAAATATCCTTCTGTGGAACTCAATGCAGTAACTGTCAGACACCCCAGGAGTTCCTGATAACAGTATCCTGCTTTCCACTTGTGGAGGAACTGTGTTCTCTGGGAACCAAGGGATCCTGCAGAGCCGGTGTTTGACCTCCTTTGTGAATGGAGTTGAAGAGAAGGACATGCCTCTGTCTCCAGCATTCCTATCTGGCATGATGAACAGGTACAATACCACATGTGGACCCAGACATGTATGCAACTTTGCAGGAAGTTGTAGCCATGGTAAATGCACACGGCATCACATTTTATACATTGGGCTTTCTGTCCGTGTGGTCATTGTAAGAGTGCTCATGTTAGAGTGAATGTTTGTAATTCCACCCAAAGTTTGGGAATTGTCTCCATCTTACCCTTTACATATGTGGATTTCAAAATAAGAGTTAACAAAAGTAAAAAATATTTGTTATTTGTGTGTGTGTGTGTGTGTGTGTGTGTGTGTGTGTGTGTGCCTGTGTATGTGTAATGCCGATGGAGGCCAGAAGAGGGCATCAGGTTCCCTGGAGCTGGAGTAATAGGAAGTTGTGACCTGCCTGACATGGGTGCTGGAAGGCAAACTCAGGTCTTCTGGAAGGAAAGTAAGCACTTCTAACCACCTAGCCATCTCTCCAGTCCCCAAAGTTGATTGTTAATAAATGAAAATTTATTACTTAAACTTATTTGTGTGTGTGTGTGTGTGTGTGTGTGTGTGTGTGTGTGTGTGTGAGAGAGAGAGAGAGAGAGAGAGAGAGAGAGAGAGAACCCTACTTAGATATTGGAGGTTTTAGAATGCATCAAAATACATTTATTTTAACAGTGGAAAAAGGAATCTAGGAAACACACATGTAACCAAACACAGGAGGCAGGAAAGAAACACTCTAATAAAGTGGTTCAGAAAGCATCTGCAAGCCGTTCCTGAATTTTGAGTGCAATCCGTGTGTGTGTGTGTGTGTGTGTGTGTGTGTGTGTGTGTGTGTGTGTGTTTACTTCTCTTGACATATAACAACAGTACAGGTCACAATTCAAGTTTAAAAGTCATATAAAGTCTAAGAAAAATACGAGTAACTCAGGCAAAGTCTATGCAGATGGCTGCGGAGACAACGGAGGGAAATGCGTCACAGCCTGATATCTACGAGTTATTACCCCCAGGGTTTCAGACATTTCGATCTGTGTGTGATTCACATGAGTCCATCACCTCCCTCTGGGGTTAGATACAGTAAAGACAAAAGACGTGATGAATCACTCTCAGAGAAATGGAGAGGCCACCATGGCTGATACACTACAGAGCACTGCTAAATATCAGGCCACGCTGGGTAGTATCAAAACCCCCCACTTTCTCCTGAACACCCCGCATGCACACTTCCCTGCACCCCTAGAGCCCTCTGTGTCTTACACTAAACACTTCCAAAGCAGATCTACTGTCTTCATTCGCCTCTGCCCCCCCCCCCACCTGAACTGTCCCTAACGTCTTCGCTGCTGGCCACCTGGAATCCTCAGACATGGCTTCCTCTGGCGGAACTTCCAGGTGCTCTTGGCTCCCAAGCTCTGCTGCCTCATCACTTCCAACATCCACTCCCATCCTCTTCCCTACTGTTTTCAAAAGATTCCTTTTATTTTTATTTAGGTGTGTTTGGGCGTGTATGCACACCTGTCTGCGGGTGCCTGTGGAGGGCATCAGATCCCCGGGAGCCAGAATTACAGGTGGTTGTAAACTGCCTAACGTGGGTGCTAGAAAGCAAACTCGGGTCCTCTGCAAAGAGCAGCGAGTCCTCTTAACTGCTGGTCCATCCCTCCAGCCTCCCTATCACCGACAGAACTAGTCCAGACTCTTTCACTAATACACCAATCTTCAGAAACTGCACCCTGCCTGGGTCACACCTCCTCTCTGTCGGCACGCTGGATGAGCTGGACATTTCGGGTGTCCTGACGTTTTTATTTCTTCACCCCCCTCCTTGATTGCTCCATCCACAGTGTCTTGGTCCTTACTGCCCACTGTATTCTTCCCTGTGTTCCCTCCTTCTCTCCCATGATGAAGCTGCCTCCCCACAACGACATGTCCTCTAACACACAACTGGAATATGGCCTCTGCTGTTGGCTGTCTTTGATCTCTAAATTGGGATTTATTGGAGCTTTGGTTTCTTTTTTTTTTTTTTGTCTGTATGGGACATATACACCATGGCAATGTATATGTAACCTGATTTTAGAGTTTATCAGATTGTCTTACGTCTTTACCATCCATCCGTTTCCCTAATAGACAATGAACTCGGAGGATGAGAACTGCGTCTTCCTCATCTTCATGTTCCCAAGCTGCACAGACAGTAAGTTCTCAATAAATATTTGTTTGTTGAACTGAAGCCAGTTGGTTGGAATCTTATTAAACTTCAAATACAAAGGAGAGCAATTCTCCAATATTTAAAGGGCATGAAAATTTAATTATCTGCCCCGTCTTATGATAAACATTTAGAGCATTATTACTACAAGTTTTTCCACTTCCTGACATTTCTCCACCTAAAACGAGAGATGAAAAACCTGCACGCACATATACACACACACACACATTAAAAAGGTAAATATATATCATTGGTTCCTTAACTGTTAGTAGTTTAAATCTGTGTTTTCATGGCCTCTTTTCATAGGCTTCTTCTCCTCCCTCTGAGTTATCTGGACTTTTCTCATATTTTACATGGCTTTCAAAAACCCGTATATTTTGTGCCACACTTCAAAATTCAAGGAATGGATTGCAAACATCTTTACATGTTATCCCTCCAAACCACAGGGGAATCAGAGAGTCGAATTTCAAAACGAAGGAAGCTATTTTGTAATTATATCATCAACACAGATCTTCTAATGCTAAAGAAAGAAACCCACAGTAAATTTCCATTCTTGCTAAGAAGGTCATTCTGTCCTGCCTGGTCTATCTACAAATAAAACATGGAATGACCTGTGTCTGAGGGCCTGTAGGAGCTCGCTCAGCTGTCTTAAGCCTGCTCTGCACACCAGTGACAGCTGTGTACGCCACCATGGGCAGGCCATCTTGTTTCCTGAGGGCTCTGGTAAGTCCACAGGAGCCCCCGGATGAGGATCCTGACGGAAAGGCTGCAGCTGCCTCTGCTACACCTCCCTACAAAACCACTTTCACGGTGGATAATTTTATTCTTTTATGAGGCTAAGAAGAGTCCTCAAAACACAAGTATTACTAAGGACCCCTCAAGAGCTGACCCCTTTAGATGACAGCAAGACAAGCACCTGTGGTGGTATTGTGTTCCCCAAAATATTGTGTACCTTAATAAACTTATCTGGGGTCAGAGACAGAACAGCCACAATATTAAACAGAGGTTAGGCAGTGGTAGCATACGCCTTTAATCCTAGCATTCCAGAGACAGAAATCCCTCTGGATCTCTGTGAGTTCGAGGCCACATTGGAAACGGCCAGGTGTGGTGATACACACCTTTAATCCCAGAAAGCCAGTCTTTAATCCCAGGGAGTGGTGGTAGAAAGGAGAAAGGTATATAAGGCGTGAGGACCAGAAACTTGAGGCATTTGCCCTGGAGTGGCATTTGCCCTGGAGAGGCATTTGGCCTGGAGAAGCATTGGGCTGGTTAAGCATTCAGGCTTTTAGCAGCAGTTCAGCTGAGACCCATTCTGGATGAAGACTCAGAGGCCTCCAGTCTGAGGAGACAAGACCAGCTGAGGATCAGGCGAGGTGAGATAGCTGTGGCTCGTTCTATTTCTCTGACCTTCCAGCATTTACCCCAATACCTGGCTCGGGTTTGATTTTATTAGTAAGACCTTCTAAGATTCATGTTACAAGCACCCAGGTCACTTCATCACCCATTTTATTAGACACAGAATACCGTTCCCTAGCATTCCAGGGTTGTACGATGGATGTACAGCTCCTTTTCCACAATGTGATTTTATGTTTGCAAAGATACAAAAGGCAAAGCACCTAGTCAGCTGGCTCAGAGGGAGAATTGCAAATATCTCTCCTCTCCGTGCCTCAAAAGCCCAAGGGCTTTAGGGAAAACAGTCTCCACAGATGCTCTGAGATGAAGCATGAAGACTGTCATAATCCTGAGTTACTTCTTGGAGATTTCTCTTTGGAGTAAAGGTAAGAAAAGAAGCTATTCGGCCATTGTAGCTTAGTGGTTCAGGGAGTTGGAAGTCACAAATAACAAAAATGCAAAACCATTCAAAGACAGCATTGCCTATAAAATAAACAATCAAACACCTAATAAGGTATCAGCGCACAGTTATTTCCAGATCATCACATGAAATATCAATGAGCATAATTTAAAAAAAATCTAAAACTCAAAAATTGCCAGTTAATTACAAAAGGAGCATGTTTACGTTTGCCCTGCATAGAAATGAATGGAAAAGTTGTAATGAGGCACCTGATAAATTTCGGAAGGTAGAAAAATATGCATAACCCACTAATGAGAAAAAGAGCCAAAATAAATAACTGCTTCTGACATCGAGATAGAGGAATTTGCGGAGTCTTTGGTACCTTATAAATCTAGATAATAAAATGTGAATACACTGTGCATTTTTATAGCTTCTGTCACCAAGATATCTACCCTCTTGGGAGAGATTTTACTTATTTTAAAGCATTTAATTCAGTGTGATTCCCCCCACCACCACCTTCCGAGATTCAGAAACAAAGACCAAGGAGGAAGACCTGTGGTGCCCTTCTACAAATTTCTCTCCTTAGAGATTTATGGATGTGAACTTCAGGAGGCAGATCCTCATAAACAGGGGGCAATTCTTCACCACGGTCCATGACACCCATGGGACTATGGAGAAGCAAGATTACTGTTGAACGGCATGGCCGGGCAGATAAAGCGGTGATCCCTCTGGCTGGGAACATCCACACAGACTGACTAAGCCACAGCTTTGTGGAGTCCTTCATGTCTCATGGCTTCAACCATTGCCTCAGCACACCCCACCCGGGACTCTAACTTCCCCTCACATGCTGTCTCCTTCTCGAAGCCTATGTTATCTCCACCCTCCCCGACTGGAGATGGCAGCAGCACCTTAGCTCACACCATTTTACACAGACCTCCAAGAGCTGGCACTGGCTGAGGTTGTCCTTGGGAAACTGTGTCCCTTACCGCTTACTGCCTCCTGGTGGCCGCTGGGGGACAGCCAGGGAGCAGGAGGCAGGAGCTAACGGAAAAAAATAAAACATTATCCTTTAAAAGCAGGAGACTCTGGGATAGGGTTCTAGTTACCAGACATTCAGGGTCTAGAGTAAGGAAGAATTAGGCCCAAAACAGTGACCAGGAAACCTTCCAAACACAGAGCTGTGGAACACAGCAGGAAATAGAAACAGGGCATGAAGCGCAGACGGGAGGAGACCAAGGATGGGAGAACCCCAAGGAGAACCAAATGGGAGGACGGGAATTCAGCCAGACCAGAGGAGCTAAGTGCATTAGTGTCACGGGCCAAAAGGCTTCTCCAGTGGGAAGAGTTGTCCATCAGTGGGAGAGACCCAGGGCTCTCTACCAGTTCCCTCGGAGTGTGAGAAAAGATTAAAAGGATCTTGGCACCATTTGGGGAGAAGCTAGCTTAGGCCTCCTGGAGTGAGCTGCCCAGAGGGCTTCCCACACCCTCTCTACCACCCATCAGCAGCAACGAATGAACATAAGCCATAGAAGAAAGTTCTAGACTTTGCTCCGTACTCAGGGAATCCTGTCAGATCTGTTTTATAACTTGCCCTGTCACTTTGGCCCATCCCACCACCATCCCTGATCCAGGCCTGCATCCACACATCCCTGGATTTACCCACCGGGTCTGGATCTCTAAGATGCTGTTTGAGGCTTCAGAGGTGCTCTAGATAAGGTTGGGGAGGTGAGAGAGATTGCATCGTGTTCTACGTGCCCTGGACACTACTGACAAAGAGGGGGAGGGGTGTGCTGGAGGGGGGTCTGGAGGTTGGTGGTCATGGGTTCAGTTTGGGGCTTGAGTTACCTGACAGAAATCGTACAAAAGACTGTGTTTTTTGTTACCCCCTTTCAGCTCCTGGTGCAGATAGGTAGGGTGGTCCCCAGTTAACACTTTTGAAGTTCCCCCTGTCCCTCCCCAACTCCCATCACAGACAGGTTAGTGAAGTCCTCAGTCCTCACCAGAGGAGCCTCTCTGTGCAGTGGATGGCGGTTAACCCAGAGGCTCAGTGACTGGCCAAAACGCAGAGAAGCGACAGTGGACACAGTCAACAAGCCCTAAAGCACACATCTGTATCACACACACCGTCTCCCTGAGACTCAGGAAACATCTGGGCAGAGGGGAGCGGGCAGTCTGAAAGAGCCAGCGGCCAGGGATGCCTGCTGTGAAAACAACGTCTTCTGGACACTATGGGGACACCGCACTCAAGAACTCATGGCAGCTGTGGATCCCTGCACAAGATCTGCCCAGGATCAAGCCAGTCAACACTGCAGCATGGATGGAAGGGATCATGAGGCCCCACCCACACACAGCTAAAGAGCTCCCAGCTGAGGGCTGCTGGGGGAGGGAAAGATAATTCTGGAGGAGGTGGTGGTAAGCCATCCACACTTCAGTGGGTGGCTCCACACTCATGCACATACTAAAGCACTAACTAGACTTAGTAGGTTCTATCAAAAAAGGGACATGGGAGGGAGACATGGTAGGAGGGTGTGGGAGGGACTGGACAGGAGAACAGATGGTTGGTATGAGCAAAATACATTGTGTTCATGTATGAAATTCTGAAAGAATAAAGAAAGAAAGAAGATATGAGGTCACACTGTTACCAGAACACTACATTAAAGAATGACCACAATATTCATGCATTTTGCAAATTAGCCTGGTTCTTTGCCACAGTGTGCTTTTCCCATCAATGACTGAGGACCTGTTGAGCTGAGTCCTGTGCAAGAGGAGCCCTGGTTTGTGGTGTGGTATACACCTGCGTTAATGTCAAGTTGGCCCCCATGGTTTCTCTGGGGATACATTAACTAACTATAGCAAAGTGGCTGGCCATAGTTGCTTGACAAATTATTTTAAGGGAGCTAGAATATTCCTTTTGGAGAGAGACTAGAGTGGCTGCAAGCTATTGGATTTTGGACCAAAGGCTCACAGAGCTAGAGGTATGCACACACTTCCACAATTAATTTACTGTACGTACTCGGCACTGTATGCACACATTCAAGCACAGACTACCTTGCAAAACTCCATGTAAGCAAACACAAAAATACAGATTCAACAGATGATTTTCTTTGATAATACAATGTATAAAACTCAACTGCAAATGGAAATAGAAGTGACTAAACATGCCAAAGAAATAGCAACACTAAAAAGCACTGGGTGCTGATGGTTTCACAGGAAAATGCAACTCAATTTGTAAGCACATAAATTGCTTGAAGAATTAGGAAATATCCAATATTTTATAAAGCAAACATAACCATTGATTAACAATGAAACTGGGTAAAGATCTCTCTCTCTCTCTCTCTCTCTCTCTCTCTCTCTCTCTC
>CABHPQ010001824.1:18035-31556 GCA_902168405.1 Peromyscus aztecus
TGAAAAGAAATCCGGGGGGGGGGGGGGGGGGGGGGTAGGGCAGAGACAGAGACTAGTTTGGGGAGTGGGTGTCTGAGAGTCGGGGTGTGGCTGTGAATTGTGCTAGTGCGAGGAATGGGGTGGGGGAGAAGCAAGCAGCTACGTCATCAGGGATCATGCCGGGAAGGACAAGAAAGCCGCCGCCGTTACCTCCCAAGGGGCTACTCGAGGAGAGATCACTGCTTGCCCCTTTTCAGGCTGGCCCGCTTGACTATTTGAACCCCCTTCCTGCCCTCCAGCAGGTCCGGCTGCAGTGCACTCCCTCTTAGCTCCACCTGGAGACAGAGACAGCACCAGAGACAGAAAGTAGGAATCACATAGGCAGATGAGAAAAAAAAAAAAAAAAAAAAAAAAAGAGGAGGCGGAAGATGAAAAGGGACGCGAGAAGGAGGTGGGAACACCGTCCCGGAGAGGTCACCAAAGGCCAGCATGTGCAGACCGGAGCAGAGCAGAGCAGAGGAGAGGAGGCGAATTTCTGCGGCCTCCAGGGGCCTGCAGCGCCTCAGTACCTTAGTAATTCTCATAAAGGACTCAATATCATCTTCCAGCTCCCCAGGCTCCGCCAGGGGCCCCTCAACAATCACCTCCTCGTGCTGCGGGGTGTCGATGGCACCCGAGGAATCTACCTGCCGGACGACTTTGCGAATGATCTGGAAAAGAGAGGAAGAGATGGAGGGCTGGGCAAACCATCAGGACAAAGTCTGAGAAGAACAAGGCCCCAACGGTGACATCAGGAGAAGGAGCAATGGCCTCTTGTCTCTCGTCCATCAGGGGCCAAGAAGAAGCCTTTCTCTGCAGTCCGTTATGGGGAATGTCAGGGGAGCTTGAATTTGGCGAGTACTGTGGGCAGGTTTCATCCACCATTGGCTTGGCCATGAGCTATGCTACTTCAGCATCCCATTCTGCTTCTCAGAATAGAAGTTTGTGCTGACTTATCATCTCTCTCCAGCGCCGAAGGACAGAGGCAACCTTTTCCTCTCCGTGTCTGCTCCACTCACCTGCTCCGTATTCAGTTATCCAGGATGGGAGATGAACATACATCATGGCTCAGGCCCTTAGGAAGGGGCAAGGACAGATAGGGGCCATGGCCCCCTAGGTGAACGGCAGCCCTCGTGAAACATACATGCACCCTCTCCTGCTTTCTTCCTTTGCCTTATGGGGCAATGCTCGCCAGGCAACGCGAACCTATCATGCTGATGGATGTATGCCATCAGTTTGATGAGTTCCTACACCCTTTTTGCTAAGGGAGGTCTTGGGAACAGTTTCCTGTTCTCTAATAGCTCATCTCAGGGCCAACCTTCACAGGACTAGAGCTGTATGTTTCGTGGGAACTGATCTTTCTGGAATAGGGCAGCTGGAACTGTTCATGCTGAGTTAAGCGCTGAGGTTATAAGGCCCTCAGGGTCCTGACTGTAGAGGACCCACAGGTCTCAGCTCTCCTGAGTTACCCCGAATCACTGAGGTGGTGGCCACAGTCTGCCCCCCTGTTAGGGCAGCAGCCAGAAGCAGGTGTGTATTGAGTTCCTCTGCCTTTCAGCTTTGAATCCCACCAGCTTCTCCCCAACTTAGAGGCGCTGCACTCACCTTCTTGGTGACAATGTTGCCCTGTTCGTCTGTGAATTGTTCCTCCGTCACCTGCTCCCCTGGAATATTCTGAAGCTCATCCCCCTAGAATGAGAAGACGAGAGAGACCCAGTTGGGTGAGTGGGGTTTTTCGAATAAGTGCAGAAGTTGAAGAAATAAAAGAACCGTGGTAGCAACAGCCGGGTCCAGTGATGTCCAAAGCTCAGCCGACAGCCCTAGACAAACAAGGGCTCCCACAGTGTCGCAGCACCCTGTGGGGCCGTGAGCCCTGAGACAGACTGGGGCCAGAGCTCCCGAGACCTTCGTGTGCTTGACCATTGCAATGGCAACAATACAGGGCGATTATGCAAGTTCCCGAAGGCCCCCAGAGAAGTATGGGAGAGAATGCCACAGACAATCCCTGCCCTGGCGGTGACTGGAGTCCCAAAGTTGGCTATACCAATGGGATGAGATCAGGCATCCTGAGCCCCAGAGCTGAGCTTCTCTACTACTCAATGCTGGGTACTGGGGTGGTTCTGAGCAAGTACCATATGCAGCTATGGTTCCCAGCACAGAATGCAAAGAGGTCTTCCTGGTCTCCTTTGCATGTAGTATCTCCTGGCTTGAGCTAGTATTCTCTCAGCTTCACCCTATGCACGCACCACAGCATCCCCTCAGACGGTCCTCCGCCACCCTAGGTCCAGCCCCCTAGCCTACCATTTGCCTGGGGTTACCTTCAGGAAGACCCGTCGGCGGACCACTCTGGTGGAGATGGTTTCCTCGTCGTCACTCAGGCCCTCGCTCTCCCCCAGCTCCTTGTCCAGCTCCTTGTGAATGTGCTTCAGCACGAAACACAGGGAGCCCTTGACAATGTGCATCACATTCTGACAGCTGACTAGGAAGAAGCCCAGCAATACCAGAGTGACCAGGAGCTGGGTGATGAAGGTCCACATCCTTCTCTCCTCTCTCTCCTCACCAGCCTGGCCCTCCAGGGACCCGGGACACCAGGGGCCCAGCTGCTGTGGAGATCCAATTTCTCATTCTCCTCTTGGACTCCTGAGGCCCCCAGTAACCCCTTCCGTTCTGTCTCTGCCTCTTTTTGCTCTTTATCCCTTATTCTAAACAGGAGACCAAATAATCTCTCCCGAGTGACTCTCTTAGCTGGGACAACATGACCCAAGTGTCCTTCCTGCCAAACAGCCTGGGATCTCTCCTCACACCCCAGAGGACGTCAGCCTTCTATAATTTTAGCTCGCACGCCAGCTGCTGCTGTCCAACCGGGATGACGTGGGGAAGCAGGTGTTGTGTCTTGGACTCAGAAGCGCATGTCAGAGTCACCGTAGAGAGGGAAACCAGGCTTGCCTATGGGAGCCAGAAGGCAACTTTCTCAATCAGGGACTCCATCAAACATGACATCCCAAGAATGCGGCTACTTTTGCGTCTCCATGGGCAGCTGTTGCAGTGATGGGAATGATGTTAATGGGGTCTGGACCAGCTAATACCCAGGAGAGTTAAGCATTCATTTAAAAACACCCCTAAAGGTGAGCAATTTGTTCAGACTCTGTCAAGTGAAAAGGTCCTGGGCCACTGGGAAGCCAGTCTGTCATTCCTGTAAGTCCTGAAGGCCTTCAGCATGGAATTCGTGCTTATTTAGGACCTATCTCAAAGGCTCTTCTCAGGCCGGAGTGGAGATGCCACAGGGGAGGAGCCACTCCCAGCACACTTGTGCTTGGGGAACTGACCCACACACTCAGTCACAGCAGCAGCTGAGGATCTCGCCTTCTGCATCAGGCCATTCTCCTCGGAGCACTAGCCCACCCAGCAGAAAGAACACAGCCTTGGGGCTGAGCAAACTTAATGCTCAGGATCGCCCCTGTGAGGGCTTGGGAGAGTCAGTCACCTTTTTCCGGGCCTCTGTGTCTTCACTCATGGAACAGGGATTACTGTGTTTTCCTGGCTGCTCTCCAGAATGCCGTGTGGCTCCTACAGTGCTTGATATACACAGCCACTGGGAATAACCGGGGCACACACTACCACAGTGTGCTCTGCCCCGGAGGCACCGGCCTGTTTCACAGGTTAACACAACCACTGTCCTATGGAGTTAGGATCTTTAGTTTTCCCATTTTACCTGAAGGACACCGGTAAAGGAGGTGACCGTAGTGTGTCTAAGTGGAAAGGTTAATAAGTAAATGAAAGAGATTTCCCACGTCCATCACCCCAAATGGCTTCATTTCGGCAGGAAAATGCTTGGAAATGTAAGATCCCCCATACAACAAAAATGTTCTCGAAGGAGAACATTCCATGATAGCTGAGCTAAGAAGAATCCAGGGGCTGTGAGAGTCATGGTGGAATGTAACAGCAGTGGAACACGCCTGAAGCCCTGTGTGGTGATCCTAGCATGCACACTCACATGCACACACACACACACACACACACACACACACACACGAGTTCAGCTTTGGATATCTCCTATTTCCATCCAGTGCCTAGAAGAATTAGTTAGGTTATAGTCATTTTGAGTTCATACTACAAATCCCAGATGACAAAGAGGTTTAATGAAAATACTAGCAAATAAGAGCTTTGAAAACCATTTCCTTCAATGGGCTCATCATCATCCAGGGGCCCGTCAGCTATCTATGGAAGTGACCAGTCTGAGAACACCCAGTAGTTCCCACCACATGGAGGCAATGACATCTCCGTTCCTAAGCTGGGCACGTGGTCCTGTGCCCTCACTCTGGCCACAAGAATGTGGCACTAGGAACCAAGAGATCTGGATACTCACAGTTCATTGTGTGACCCTGAAGAAAGCCATTGGCTGCTTGTCTATTCTTTCCTCCTTATAACGCAGGAGTCAGACACAGTCTCTATCTAGAAGCATCGTCTCTATGGTACTCTCTGCTCCTCAGCTTCTCTCCTCCAGGGGGGACAGAGGGAGCAGCGTGAAAGACTACCCCTGGCTTTCCCCTGGGGATTCAGAGCAGCCCCAGTGACCGTCACCCGTATTTGGGCAGAGCTGTCTGTCATTCTTGGGAGAAGCAGAAGCAGGTGGCGAGGGACAGCTAGTAAGGAAGGAATGTGCTGGGGGCAGGGTCTGTGGTTTAAAACTGCCTGGCTGCCTCACCTATACCAGGGCACATACTTGGCAGAAAGACTTTCTAAATCAAACTCTCTGTGATTCCTAGCAGTGGGTTATAGCAGGCCAGCGTCTCAGAAACACGGAAGAACCAAACTGTCTTTGGAGTTCCCCAGGGTGCTCTGGCAGGGAGAAGAAAAAGCAGACAGAAAGGCTGGAATAAAGGAAGATGAAGCGGGGGAAACGTGATGCTGGGTGAGGATACTGTACTGGGTAAAAAGAGCCCACCGGTCACGTGCAGGTTATAAATCCCCATTCCAGAATGGTAATGCACACTCAGCAAGAACACACGAATCCAAAGACCTATGTTCAAAAGATGCCTGGCATTTGTTCAAAATAATAAGTGGGGAGAGAGGATGAGGCTGCTGGTGTAGAGGAAACAAGACTGGTCATGACTGGGGAGCTGTGGGGACCTGAGAGTGCAGAGGAGGGTGGGAGAGAAGACAAAAAAAAAGCAAAAAGCAAAAAGCAAAGAGAGGATGGGACAGGGAGGGGGTCAAGGGAGGGAGAGGAGGAGACAGAATGGCTGGAGGGAGAGTCCCAGAATGACAGGAGCTGGAGAGAAGGGAGTTATTGCTACCCTGCCACCTCGGAACCCAGAAGCCACCTAGAGTCACAGAAGTCCAGGGCCAGGTGAATGCTGGTGGTATTCCATTCACCCTTTCTATCATCAGTGGGGACACTGAAGTCCTGAAAAGCCAGCAGCTGGAGCACGGTCACACACACCCGAGGGAGCGGTTCCCACGTGGCTGCCGGAGTCCTTAACACACAATTCTCTCAGCCAGGGGCTGTGGTACACATCTGCAGTCTCAACACTTGGGCGGCGGCGGGGGCACCCCAGGCCACACAGTGCTTCCGAACCAAAACATGAACACAAGACAAAACAAAGCAAACAAACCAAAGCCCTGGCTGGGCATCACCCAGAGTTTGCTCAAATCCCACTGGATGAGCGAGGCCTAGGGCAAGCTGCCCAGCCACGTGGACATCAGGGGTGGATGAGAGAGTGTGGGGCACCGTGCGGCTGTGGGATGGATGATGATGATGATAACTGGTGCATGAGCCCTTTCCTTCCAAAGGAGAAGTCAAGAGGGTGAAAGGATAGAAAGTGACGTCACCACCAGGAAACATGCCTGGCTTGGGGCCTGAGTCATGAGCGCCTGAAAGCTAGAAAGAACAGGAGAAGAGTGAGATGGCTCAGCAGGTAAAGGTGTGCGCTGTACCAGCCTGGTAACTTGAGTTCAGTCACCAGTACTCATGGAAAGATGGAAGGAGAGGACTGACTCTGAAAAGTTGTCTTCCGACCTCTATAGATACGATGTGGCACACGGGCCTACCCCTATACCCCGTGTACACACACACACACACACACACACACACACACACACCCTAAATAAAAAGTAAACAAAGCAAAGAACAAAGACGTGCCCTCACCTGTACTTCTTGAGAGAAGGCGCTCTCGGATGCCCACGCGCTTGGTTCCTTGCCAGCCTGGGGGCTGTCAGTCTCAGGTGGGCCCCTCTGCACATGCTCCCTTGCAGACACCAGCACCTGCTCATACTCCTGAAGCATCCTGGGCTCCGGCCCTTGGATGGTGGTGATCTTCCTCTGGAGTGAGTGCGGGCCTTGTGTGACCTCCTCTTGCCAGGAACTATGTGCAGCTTCTTGAAGATCGGGCACCATGGAGCCCTGTTTATCCCAGTCCAGTGTTCTAGGGTCCAGGACAGGTGATAGATGGCCAGGGAGAGAGAGAGGACAACTGTTCACCTTCAGTCTCAGCTCTTAGATACACCTCCCCATTCCCCTGGGCCCCGGCTCATCTAGGATACAGCCGGTAGTGTCCTCTACCCCCTCATGCATGCTCCGGAACATTACAATCTACCTCACAGTACTCTGAGGGGCGCTGTCCTCTAGCACACATGTGGCTCACCCTTTCATTCTTTGAAGTCTTCTAGACCGTCACCCACTCAGGCCTTCTCTGTTACCTTATCTGTAATTCCAACCACTTTCCTTTCCACATACACACACACCCACTTGGTGCTCCGCCTTCCTGCTTCGATTTTCCATTTAGTACTTGTAATTATCCAGTAAGATTTCAATTTGTCGTTTATTTTTACTTTTTTATTTAAAGGTCCTATTTCCCCCATTTTCATGCACATTTGTCATGCACGTGTGTATATGTATGTCTGCCTGTGTGTGAGTTCCCTGTGTGTATGTGTGTGTGCACGTGTGGGTTAGAGGCCTGAGACTGATGCTGGGGTCCATCCTTCCTTGCTTTTCCACCATATTCATTGAGGCAGGTTCTCTCAACCAAACCCAGAGTTTGCTGCTGTGGCCAGGTTAGCTAGCCAGCTTGCGATGGGGTCCCCATGTCTCCACCTTCGGAGGCTAGAATTACACCCAACATTTATGTGGGTTCCGGGGGAGTCAAACTCTGGTTGTCACGTTTGTGAGGCTAGCTCTTAAACATCGAGCTGTCTCCCTAGCCACCAAAATTTCAATTTTAGTTACAGTTAACCCTTGATATCCGAGAGAAACTGGTCCTATGCCCCCAGGATACCAGAAACACACAGATGCTCAAGTTTCTTATGTGAAATGGTATGGGATTACACGGAACCCCCACACACCCTCGTTCATACTTTAGGTCGCCCAGAGACTATAATTCCCAGTAGGATGGAAATGGTGTGTAAATGCTTGCTGTACTGCACTGTGTAGGGAACAGCAAGAAATACTCTCACATGTTCAGTGTGGCTGGCTCCACTTGCTCCATAGGTAGTAGAAGCCATGGGTTGGGAAACCATGATTATGAAGGCCTGGAGACTCCAAAGGCCAACTATAACTCTGGTTTTATTTACATTATCTTGTTCCCTGTCAGTTTCCCCTCTAGAACATTCCTACAGGTGGACATTTCTCTGATTTCTTCACTACTTTCTTTTTCTTTTTTTCTTTTTTTGAGACAGGGTTTCTCTGTGTAGCCCTGGCTGTCCTGGAACTTGCTTTGTAGACCAGGCTGGCCTCGAACTCACAGAGACCCGCCTGCCTCTGCCTCCCAAGTGCTGGGATTAAAGGCGTGCGCCACCACCGCCTGGCCTCCTTCACTGCCTTCTTATAGGAGCCTGGCACATGGTAAATGCTCAGTAAATATGGGCGAGTGAGTGAGTGAATGAAATGTACCCGTCCACATTGGATGGCTGACCAACGTCACACAGCCAGGAAATGATACAGCCGGGGCAGAGTCCACCTTCAGCGAGCCCCCTGCTCTAACAGAGCAGTGGCCAGCAGACAGGAAGTGCTGACTAGCTGCCTGCTGAGTGAGTGGCCTCGCAGGTACTGTGCACAGGCATCTCACCGTGACCCTCACAAGCTCAGTCCATCCATGCCTTCCCACTAATCAAAGGGCTTCTTTAGGAAGTGAAATGAATGATTTGCCATCTCCTCTTGCAAACACTTTTCCCCCCACAGTATGATGGTCTATGCTGAGGACCCCAGGGATGGCTGGTGGAGGCTTCAGGACAGTGGGAAGAGGAGGAGGAGGACACGGTTGCTCTCTGGCCTGGCCAATTCTGAGCTCCTTGGGTGGGTACTGCCTGCTAGACCCACACGAGCCACTTTAGGGGGGATGTATAAAGCAAAGTGACATGAACAGAGAAAGGGCCTCCACACCAGTGCAGGGAGGGGGACACTCAACATGTCTGCATTTCCTCTGCCAGCTCGGAGCCTTTGTCTTAGCATAGTGCTGGCGTTGGTGTCTCAGATACATGGGAGTACTCTGTGGCATCAGGAACCCAAAAGCACTGAGCCCCAGCACCATGGTGTGGCCACACGTCCATCAATGCATCTCCTAGGCACACACGTCCCAAATCCTCTCTGCGTTTCTCCTGCTGGGCACAACATTGGGAAACTGACCTTTGTGGGTCACAGCTCTTTTCTGATGGTTGGTGGCTTCAGGGGCGTTCATATGTATTTGCCACAGGGCATTTAGAATACAGGTGAGCAGCAGTCTCCAAGCCTTCTGCCTGTGCCCAGCACCAGGAATAGTCAGACCCAAAGCCCAGGAAGACAGAAGGAACCCGTAGACCAGTCCTTACCTGGTCTGGCTTGTGTCCAGCACCTGCCGCACGGTGGGTGAGTCTGTGATTCGGGCGTGAACTTGCTGCTGGCCTGAAACAAGAGACAGCTCAGCCTCCGCGTCCTGCTCTGTGCCTGAGACCTCCTGCCTCTTCTTTTCTGACCTCTGACCTTCCTCCTGACCTAGCAAATCAGCCAGGCCATTTGTGGCATCTGAATCCACTGTGTCGTCCTCCACCAGGTCCTGAGAGCCCAGCTCCGGGCCCTGCGGCTCCTCTGAGAGTGCCCCCTCCAACTTCCACTCTTGCGTGGCGTCAGAGTCCTCGGCCTTGCTGCACTCCAGAGAGGAGTCCTCAGCAGTGACCAGGGAGGGCGTGAGGCCCGCAGACCACACCTGCATGTCAGACATCTCCAACATGGTGTCATGCTCCGTGGCCGCCAGGGGGATGGCGTCTATGACAGCCACTTCGTTCCAGTACTGGTCTGCACACAGTGGAGAGGGAAGCGCGTAGTGCAGGGAGGCAGGGGACAGCAGCTCGTCCTGCAGCGAGGAGTAACCTGGAAGGGCAGACAGAGGGCAACATGCTCCAGAAGCGATTTTTTGTCACACACGCTCACGTGCAGGACCACACACACTTACACACAGGCACGGCCACAGAGAGGCATGCACATTCAGGGCAGGGGCTTTCCAAGCTCCAAGTCCAAGGCTCAGGCCTTGTGGCTAATGCCAGGACCACCCTGGCAAGAGAAACAAGGCTCTGAGCTGGATGGGGGGGGCAGCCAAGGGGTGAGGGTAGAAAAGGGGGCTCCTTTGCTGGAGGGCAAAGAAACATGATTGAAATTCGTTCTTATCCAGCTCTGAGCACTAGATAAAGAAGGCTTTATCCAAAGGACTTGTGCTCCGATCTGTCCTGATCGATCAGATGAAAGCCCCAGTCTCCGTGGCTGGCGGAGTAAAGGATGATCTTTCTTTGCTCAGTCTTTCGAGTCCTGTTAGGAATGTACCTTTGGGGGGGAGAGTGCAGCCCACCCAGGATCAGGGTCAGTAACAAGGCTGCCCTGGAGGGGGTCTGACAGGGTACACTGAACATCCACAGACCTCAGTGCGGTGGTCAAGTGGGAAACAGGCTTCTGGATTGGCATGAAGTGACTTTTCCTCAAGGTGCATATTGGTTCCACAAACTCTGAATGATCTACAGTGGCACAGGTGAGGGTTCTAAGGGGTTAAAAATGGCGCAAGGTCAGAGGGCACCATGGGTCCAGCACACATGCCCGCGGGTGCTTCATCCACAGGCCCTGAGCTATCTATCCACCCAGCTCTGGTTCCGCAGGGACCCAGCACAGCCTGGAATCTGCAGCCTGCTCCCGTACCTGCCCCTTGCTTTGGAAATAAGCTCTAGACAGTGTCTGGCTGGCTTGGACCTCGGCTCCCTGGTGTTGAGATGTGACCGTGAATGGACTGAGAAGCACGCCTGCATGCAGGGGGATTGATTTGTGTGTTGGGTGGCGATCGGTGTTCTGTCAGAGGTGCGTCAACCCTCGCACCTCCAGGAGCCACAGAGAGGTCCCTTTTGTTCCCAGGAGAGCCGGTGCCAGTCTACAGACAAGCTTTTCTATCTGGCACAGTGTGTCTGAGGAGCCAGGGAACTGGCATGTGCCTACAGGGAAAAAGATCCAGGGGAAGCAAAGGGTGCGTGTGTGTGTGTGTGTGTGTGTGTGTGTGTGTGTGTGTGTGTAACAGGGTGGGGCTATGTTGTTTCTAGGGACCTCCATTATCTAGGCCTCCAAGCCTTATGCCCAAACCCTTCAATCAGCCAGCCCCTTCCCAGTCCCCACAATCCCTAAACCAGGCCTTTACGTTCCTACTCAGATCTTCATTCTTGTTCTTTTCAGCCTAGCCTGTCCCCTTGCTCTCAGCTCTGCGCACCGGCTCTCCCGTGGCCTCTGCATCTAACAGCACTGTCTACACTAATCCTCATTCCCCCACAGACTCAGCCAAAACACGTTCGCCAATGTCTGATTGCACACACACACACACACACACACACACACACACACACACACACACACACAGATTCAATTCAGGTTCTCTTTTTCAACACTGCTTGTCGTGTGGGTCTCCTGGTAAATGCTTTCAGCTTTTACACATCTGGAAGAATTTTTATTTTTGCTTTAATTTAGTTGCTATTTTTTGTTGTTGTTGTTGAGACAGGGTCTCATCATGTACATGGCTGACTTGAAATTTGCTATCTAAATCAAGCTGTGCTGAGACTTGAGGCTCCCTTTCTGCCTCTTCCTCCTCAATGCTAAGATTGCAGGCATGCTCATTTCCCTGGGATGCTCCCCCTGCTCCTTACTATATAGCCCAGGTTGGCTTCCAACTTGCTATGCGGCTCATGTTGGCTTTGAACTTTCCTCTTCCTCCTCTTCTTCCTCCCCTTCTAAGATAGAGACTCAACCACGTAGCCCTGGCTGGCCTGGCACTCACTACATAGATAGACCAGGCTGGCCTTAAACACACAGAGACCTGCCTGCCACTGTCTCTTCGGGGCTGGGATTAAAGACATTGCTGCTACTAATACTTTTTCCTCTTCCTCCTCCTCCCTATCCCCCTTTTCCTGTCTTTTACCCCCATCCTCTGTCCTCTCTGTCACCATCGGAAGCAACCCCAAGTCTCACATATTCTAGGTAAGCGTTCCATGGCTGAGCATGCTCCAAGCCCTGTCTGCTCTTTCTTTGAAGAAAGAGCTTAACTTTGAAGTACAATGGTGTTTGACTTCAAACTCATCAGTTTCTTGCTTATACTGTTTCCCATGAGTCTATCATCCTTATTTTGGTCCCCTTGTACTGAGTTCCCTTCCATGCTCACTCCTGACCAGTTTGCTTATTGTGTACCTCAATATAATTGCTAAAATGCTTCCTGTATATGGAGTTCATGATACTTCTTATACCAATGTATTTATAAGTTCAGAATACTTTCAGCACATATATGTACATCTACATACATATATTTGTACACACACATACACACATGCTTTTGGAATTGTCCCAAAGATCACTGATGGTTTTGATATCTTTTCTTGTCTTCCTGTATTTCAGTTTGGAGTGTGTCTGTCGACAGAGTCTCTGTGCAGCTAGGCAAAGCTCTGCTGCTGAGTGTCGCCTGGAACATGGTATTGAATACACAGTCACAGCTGTTCCAACTGTCTTGCCATCTTTGTCTGTCTGTCCCAGTCCCTCTTTTTCTTCCCATTACTGATTCCATTTTCCTGCTTCTGAGATCTGGCTATCTCTAACTAGCTGCCAGACACCGTGAATTTGACCTTTTAAGCGCCGGATATTTTCGTAGCCCTGGACATCCTTGGTGGCTGTCCTGTTAAGCAGTTTATTTGGAAAGCAGTTTGATCCCATTGCATTTTGCTTTCAGGATTTCTTAGGCAGGTCTTATGCATTGCTCAAGCTCGGGTTACTTATTCTCATTTTCTGAAGCATGATCCTTCTTTCTGTAACTAATGTCTGAATGGCCAGGCTAGTCATTGGGAATATCTGATCAATACCCAGCTGAAGCATGTAGGTGACCTTCCAAAGGACTCTAGTGTTCTGACTCTCTCTCTGTGTTTTTTTGAGACAGGTTTTCTCAGTGTAGCCCTGGCTGTCCTAGAACTCTCTCTGTAGATCAGCCTGGCCTCGAACTCACAGAGATCCGCCTGCCTCTGCCTCCCAAGTGCTGGTGTTAAAGGCGTGGACCACCACCGCCCGGCTGCTTTCTGATTCTTGTTAGATGTCTCCTTCCTGGCCTGCTATCTCTGCAAGCATAGCTGCTTTGGATTCCATGACCTCAGCAGCCTCTCCTTAACCCAGGGAGAGCACCTGGGTTTCCTTAGAAATGCTGTTAATGCTGAATCTGGGCCTCAAAGAACTCTCTTCATTTGTGTCTCATGGACCACTGACTCTCACTTCCTCATGTCTAACGTCTTGCAAACTGCTGTCTTATCGAGGGCTTTCCAGTTTGGGGCAGCATCATTGAGAAGGGGTGTGTGTCTCATCCCTATGACTTGGCCAGAAGTGGTGTACGTCATAAACAGATTGTCATATACAGCCATTCTGTCACCCTTGGGAATCTCATCAGTATTTCAGGGTGGAGGTCTTTTGCCCCCCAAACATCAGAGGCTCTGGGACTCATCTGTAACCCTTCCACCTTGAAGCTTCCACGGTGTTCATTTGAGTGGAAATTTCATCTAAATTAGGTGGGAGTGGAGAAAACATATGTATAATTTCTGTTCATTGTCACCCCAGGTGACTGCCTTCAGGATGTTTCCCATTTTTAGAGGACCCTACCCACCCACTCAGACTTAGATCCGAGGATCTCAGCAACTATAGAACTGACATGGGTGGGTATCACTGTTAGTGTGGTGCCATGGTCACTGAGGCCTATGTACCCTCATGGGGATGTCTCACTAGGTCAAGGGTAGAAAAGACCTTGGGAAGATCTACTTCAGTCCTACCTAAGTTTCAGAAGTGCTCATCATTCTAGGACTCTTGCAGCTCTGTTCCACATGGGTCACCAGCCCATCCTCCAGTCTAAAGGCCTTGTACTTGACCTTGGGAAGATCAGGAAATAGTCACATATATAAGGCTTGCAGCAGAGTAAGTCAGGGGCCGGCCTGTCTGCCGCCTTCCTTCCTTCCTTCCTTCCTTCCTTCCTTCCTTCCTTCCTTTCT
>CABHPQ010001825.1:2658-25473 GCA_902168405.1 Peromyscus aztecus
ATTTTATTTTATTTTATTTTATTTTATTTTATTTTATTTTATTTTATGTTGAGAATGAGGGATTGGAAATCTATGCTGCTTCTGAGTAAACATTGGCCCTTGATGGAGGCCAAGGAACATAGCTTGACTGTGCTTGAGTCCTCCTGTCAGTCAGCAGAGATGTCTGAGCCTGGGTGTAAAAGTAAGCAGAAAGAAGTAGATTTCCCATGGTTGAG
The DNA here is from genome assembly GCA_902168405.1 of Peromyscus aztecus. Taxonomy (NCBI): domain Eukaryota; kingdom Metazoa; phylum Chordata; class Mammalia; order Rodentia; family Cricetidae; genus Peromyscus; species Peromyscus aztecus. The sequence continues at coordinate 2,874 of CABHPQ010001825.1, forward strand.
TGGAGTCTCTGAGATGGCACAGCAGTTTCCTCAGCTAATCTTCCCAGGGTGAGCGCTGCATGATTGGAGGGAGCAGTTGTGTGTGCACAGGGTGGGGTGAGAGCTTGTCTTATCTTGCCCCTTGCTGGATTCTTAAGATAGAGATATGTTCAGAGACAGTTGAAAAAGGTGGACAAGGTTCTCTGCTGCTCAGGAACAGACTGCTGAGATGAAAGACAGAACAGAAGAGAGAGGGAAAGGGGTGTTTCTGGAAGCTTCAGTCCATTCAACTAGGCCCTGCTGTGTGTGTGTCTGTGTGTGTGTCTACATGTGCATGTCAGTGTGTGTGTCTGTGTGTGTGTGTAAAAGCAGGCTGCCTGGGAGTGCTCCTCTGGGTCCTTGAAGTGGTGTTGTTTTGGAATGTTGTCACTTGGCATGTTCTTATCTGCTGTCCAGGCCTGTATAGGTTGACATTTCTCAGGTGCCCATGTCACAGCTGTCCTTACTTGGAAGAAGGCTTTCCTTCTTGGAGGGAAAGATGTCTTTGAGGCTCTGTGAAGGCCCTGGGGCCTCTCTGCTGGTGGCTAGTGACCTGTCTCTGCCTCACTAGCTTACCAGTAGGGAAAGGAGCTGCCTTGGAGCGACACGGCTCTGGGAACCTGGGAGGTTGCGAAGGTGGCCCCGCAGTGGGGGTGAACTGTGGCCTCTCATACCATCTCTCGTCTATTTGACCTTCCTCTGGCTTTGCTGGATAGTAACCCTCTGAGGTTGTTAATTCTGTGTCTTCCTCTACCATCAGAGGCGCTCAAAATTTGCTCATGGATCAATCTCTTTCTTTTTTTAAGATTTTTCCCTGTGATGAATAATTGTCTACTGTTTCCTTACCTTCAAGTTTTTTCTTTTTGAGTCAGTAAATATTTTAGTAAATAAGTGATTGACAGTCCATATTTGGTTGATTTGGGCCCAGTTCAGTGTGGATTGATTGTCCTTCGGTATATACACATGTTAACTAATATACACTGCAGAGAGGTTTTTTTTTTTAATATTTTAGCAAACTGCAATTAAATTTAAATTGCATGTAGATTATAGATCCAGTCATCTAAAAAGTATTTTTTAATTGTAACAAGCAATAGTGTTATTCTAATTTCATTTTAAGATGATATATATTGGCTAGAAAAAAAAACTATATAGGAGTGAAAAGCAGGAGGTCTTGATTAGATATGTATCGATGTAGTTAAATTTTTATTTGATTATATTGAGTGAGTTTGAAGAACTTTATGATGAAAAAATTCCCCGAAGAATTGAATGTAATCTGTGTTTAAAAATAAAGGTCTTAAAAATTGATTTTTCCTTCAAGAGCTGAATATATGAACCATGCTTTGATTCTGATTTATGACCATCAAAACTAAGTTGTAGATTCAATAGATATTTTATAATTTGTCCTCCTGTTAAACTGTGCTGTATCCACTTAGAAAATAAAGTACAAGAGGAAGAAGGTTCACTAACTGCTAGAAACGTGCTGCCTGTGTGTGTGTGCTGTCTGCAGCTGGCCTTGATCATGTGATGTCCAGTGTCCGGCCTCCCTTTTGTTCCCATCTTGCATCTTTCCTTTATTCTGCCTCTTTCCAGGGAAATCTCTTTTCCTTCTTTGGTATTGTCTTGAAGAGAAAAGGGCTCCATCCAGGCCCACAGGACCTGACCCACAGGGTTGTCCATTGCTTCTCTTTTCTTTTGCTTGATTTGCTGAGGTACCTATCAGTGTTACATTAGATGGTGTTCTGTTGAAAGCCTTGCAAAGCATCCAGTGGAGAAGCATACATGACTGTATCTACCCCAAGGTCAGATGTGAAGTTCTGTGTCTGCTTTCATCCTGGTAGCAATAAGAGAAATGGGACCATCTTGAGAGTTAAGTATGTCTGTCTTTGGCAGATGAAACCAACTGTCCCTTTTAATATATGTTTAAGTCATGCAAAAATATATGTATTTTAATCATACCAATTTAATTACACAGTATTATGGCTTTTCATCAGAACAAGCTTAGGTGCAACTTATAAAATATATTCCCGTAGCTGTTGAGAAGAGCAGTTGCTGGACTGCTCGGTGTATTTTGGGATTGATTATGCATTGCAACAGTTGTAAATTCTTTAAAATGTGGTATTTAGGAGTCATTTTTATAGACTGATCAGCTTCCCTTTTAGCATATTTTAATGTCTCTCTGAAATGACTGTTTGTATTCAGGTTGGCCCCCAGAACCGTAGCAGTCCAGGCATAAGAGAAACTCCAGCGAAGGGATGATGGATTTGGGAAGATTCATGCTCTGGTCTTTTTAGTGTTGGAATCTTTCTTTTTTCCTCAGCGTTTCCAGCCTTTCTTTAGGTTAAATTTGTTTCATTTGAGAATTGGTTTAGGAAATACCTAGCCATAGTTATGCAAGTGCATTTCAAAATGTTTACAATTGCCTATTTCCCAGCATTAAACACAAAACCACCCTTAATTCAAATGCATTTTGTTCCTGTGCACAACTATTAATGTTTCGAAGCTACTTCGAATACCAAATGTTCTGGATTAGGGTCCACATAATAATGGAGCATGCTTGTTTTGGTTCTTCACAGAGCTTTGTTGTAAGAGCTTAAAATAAGACTGCAGCTGATTTGTGTGACGCACGATAACTGTTTATTTAATGTAAGTGCACCCTGGATCTCTCCTCTCTGATCAGCCTGAGGAATTTGCATGCTGCATAGCAGCCATCTTCTTTTATACTTTATTAAATATCTGTCAATTATAAATATCAAGGTTTTACATTAATGTCAAGATAGTACATCAAAAATTCATGGAATATGTGACTTTTTCCAAGGGTATTTAATACTTAATGCATTTGTGTCATTTTTCTTTTCAGAGATATTGACAGGTTTTATTAAGTGTTTGTTAGGGAGATTTCATTTTTATCAAGGGACTATAAAGAGAAGCTGCATGCTAAATCAATTTTAAAAGCCAGAATATCATTCATTTTTCCATCTTCAAACACTTATAATCCATAGATTTTATTTAAATTTCTTCTTGGTTTATTTTTGTTTTATGTGAGTGATAGTTCATGACAGAACTTTAATAAGGATCAACTATGCTGACTGTAGTGGTTTTTAATTTCCTTAAGCATCACTACCAGACCCATGCAATATGGTAAATTCTTCAAAATGTCATACTTACATATTTAGCAATATTGCTCCTTTTTATTGAGGCCAAACAAACAATTTTAGATATTAATCTTCCCCAAACATAGTGATTATTTTGTACTAGGCACAATAGTGCTGTTTCTCAAGGAGGATGCCTCCTTTGGATGGAAGAGGGAGTTGAGTGAGTGCTTTAGAGGGTCACCTAGATTCTAGAATTATTTTATTTTCACTGGGTTTGTTTTTTTTTTTTTTGGTATAGGTAGAGTTTTATATATAGTCCAGGTTGGCCTCTGTTTCCCAAGTAATTGGGACGACAGGGATGTACCACCAACCCTGGCTTTAGAAAGTGAGCCTGGCGCTCCTTGTCTGATCACAGTGGTGCTGGTTGTTTATTTCCCCAAACCTCAAGTATTCATTATGCTCAAGAACGAAAAACCGTTGATTACATATGATTCGGAAGAAAACCTACGTCTAGTTTCAGAAGCTGTTTACTAGGGTGTGGGGTGGAGCAGTGAGTGAGTCATCAGGGATCCAGGTGGCTCCTGTTGGGCCCCTGCCTTGGAGGCCTGGTTCTTGTGTCCATTTGAGGATACTCTACCCCATCTCACATGGATCTTTGTTTGGGAAACTAGAACCACTAAAATCAATTGGCCACCAAGAGTGAGGTTCCTCTTTCAACTGGCTGGAGGATCTTTAAAATGCTGGGAAAGCTGTCAGGGTGAAGACAGGCTTGTGGTAGTTTACTCCCAGAAGGGAGCCAAGGATTCTTGCCATGTACTAGGAGTTTGAATATTTTCATGGGACAACATTTTAAAAGCTTTCAGTTCACTTCAAATTAATTTTAGACAACAGTGAAAGTGATTGATTAAAAAAAACCCCTTTAATCTAGGTATTAAATGAAATTTGTTTGGAATCAACATTTGTCTTCATTTTTTTCAAAATAAGGGAAGCTATTTATTTTCAACATTAAATATTAAACATTAAATTAAAAAAATCATAGTTGAATTATTTTTTATATTGAATACCCCAAGATCCTTGAGGAGTACTGTATAAACATGATTAGATGATTAGGTATGGGTTTTGTTTTTGATTTTGGTTTTTTAGAAACATGATTTTATTCAAATGACCTGAAACCCCTGTGGGCTACCACAGTGTTGCTGTAGTGTTGCTGGTAGGGATTGCACGCACTCTTCCATGCCGCCAATAGATGGTGCTGGCGTCACAGTAGTGAGAGCCCTGCAGAGGAGGGAGCCACTGGCCACCTCAGTGCCACATTTTGCTTCAGTCTGTTAAGTTCATGTGTCAGTGCAGACTGGCTTTTATACTAGAATCTTGTGTGCTAGACATACCCTGGTTTTTGAGAACAACTATTTCTAATGGCTTCTGAAAATATTATATAACCACAGAGAAAAAGAACAGTCAGCTTCTATCTGAAAGTGTACTTACACATTTTGATTGAGGTTTTATTTGTACTGATTTCTGAGCATGTTGGCACTAACTGTCCACCTCTTGGCCCTGGAGTGGTCACTCATGTTCCTGAGGAATCCAAGCCTGTCTGAAGATACTCAACTGTTGGTAGAGTCTTCAAGTCCTTTTGAAAACTGAAAATTGTCATCTTTTTTCCTACTTAATATAAGACTTTTGAGGAGGAGGGTGTTAAAATTTGAGTATTTATGAAATTTCACATAGGAATTTACCAACTTCAAAAAGGCTGTAGTAAATGCCATAGTTGAAGTGAATTAAATATTTTTTTTAAAAATAACGTTTCCCCATCTTTTAGACTTTGAAAAGAGACATCTGGGGTGTGCAGAGTTCTCAATAATGCGATACTGTGAAATTTCATTTTATTACAAGAGAAAGGAAAATTTATCAATAAGATCCATTTTCTTTACTATTTTGAAGTTTTTCTGTTATTTCTTACTAGGTTAGTTTTGGGAGGAGAGAGGGTTTTATGCTGATTTGTATGTTTAAATGAAAACCTGGGCTCTGTCTTGGCTAAATTTTATGATTAAGAGGAAGAAGACATACCCCATGCCCTCAGAGCACAGCATACACTTACTTGTCTCTGGAACAGACGTGCCCTATTACTGACCTTCCCAGGGTCAGCATTTCCTGAGTCAGACTGGAAATGCCATGGCATGGACCGTTTTGTATGTTGTCTTAAAGTCTCATTTAATTTCACACTGTTAGTATAGATATTCATTGTGTCTCGTTTTATTTGTGTTGAGTTCTAGCTGTAGCACAGGCAGCTCTCGCATTCTTGAGCCTCCACCTTAGCCTCTCAAGTGCTGGGGTTTACAGGTGTGTACTGCTACACCTGACTCAATGTGCATCTTAAAGGTTGTTTTTACATTTGACTTTTCTTCCAAAGGGTTAAAATGAGGCTAAGAAGAGGGAAGAAGCAGGCACCTGGGAGCTAACACCCAATTGGCCGCCTTTTGTAATATATAATTTGCCTAAGATTGTGCACTGAGCACAAGCTTTTGTTTTCTAATTGATTTACGGTTTGAGCCACTTTTACCTCATCCCCTACTGCCCTCCACACAGTGCCAGCGAGCACATTACAGAGAGCGATGATGAATCACAGTGCACTTGTGGTGCCAGTACCTGGAGTCAGAGTTTGTGCTGCACGGAGCCACAGCAACAGGCGGAAGGAAGGATCGGCTCCGGCAGAATCTTGTCTCTAGCTCAGAAGCCACCATTTGTTCATCTGAGCACTGCTGCAGTCTGTCTGTCCGACTGTAATTGAAAGTAAAGATTAAATCATACTGCTATAGCTTCTAATTTCTTAATTGAGACAAAGTTTTAAGTGCTCAAAGGTCTAAAGAGGAGGGACTTTTGAAGAAGGAATGTGAAACTATAAGATTTTCTCCTGTGTATGACATTTTGGATATTTTATTAAATGTTCTTTTGTCTAGAAAAAGACTAATTTAAAATAATGCTGGTCTGTTTTACCTTTATCTTACTTGTAAGATTCACTTCATTCTCATGAGACTTTGCTTGATTTCCTGTTTGATCCACATTTACTGTGTAAATAATTCATTTGCACGTAAGCCAATTGTCATCAAGTGATGTAAGTTAGAGAGTGTGAAAGAAACTCCAGCACACTAAAGGGCCTATAAATGTTGCTTTTTGTGACATACAAAGAGATTAAAATCTAGCAGAGGGCTTGAGACCCCAAGGTAGGCAAGCCCTCACTCCTAGCTTTGCAGGCTCTGGTGTTCCTTCCCTTCAGAGCTGGTGCTCATAGCAGTGGGTGTGGCTGCTCTGTGAAGGCAGTCCACCTTAAACTGTTTTGTGTGGTGTCTGTGGGTTCTGGATCGAAGTATGAAGGAGCAGATTTATGGCGGCCGCTGGGCACAACAAATTAAGTTGACAGTGATGTATGAGGGCACAATAGCACGCTGATCCCTCAGTCACGCTGCTGGACGCCTCCTGCTTCCTTTGGCTCTTGTTAGGGTCTGTTAGCAGCTAAATAATGAGATTCTGTTGACTGATTTCTGTTTTCCCTTTTTCTCTTCTCACCTCTGCTTCCTAAAACCACTCATTCCCAGACCCATCCTCATGCCAACAAACTGCCCTTGAAGGATTCTTTCACTTACGAGGACTACAGGTTGGTGTAAGGGGTGCTGTGTTGAGGGTGGTTTCTGAGAAATGCAGGATCTGGAGGTGAGGGAAGCTAATCAGCCAGCAACCTGCTGCGACCATTACTGTGCCGTGCTGAAATAGGGCGGTCCCAGAAGCCACAGTGAGCAGCTTTGAGAAGCACTAGCATTTTGACAGCCACTTAGAAACTGCTCTGACTCTGTAATGTAGTAGCTTGGTGGAAGTAGCCACAGGGCGTGTGAACTTAACATTAGTGTTAAGTATTGCTAAAGGAGTTTTTTCTCTTTTTGAGTAGATCATGTTAGTGGGAAGTGGGGATTCTTTTTGCACAAAAAGTTAATGCACTATACAATGTTATAAAGGTGTCATGTCCTACATCTCATACACACCTTAGAGAGGAGAGACAGCATCCACTTGACAGTGAGGCTTAAAACAGGATAGAGTCAGCATTTGGGTGAGAAGGGGAGCTGCCTGTGGGACCTGTCATCACCTTGCTGCTAAGGGCTGAGATCTCTGCTGTCTGCTTCCTTTTAGCACTCTTCCTTGCATAGACTTCATTTCCTGCCCCTCCTTCCCTCAGTCCTGGATTTAGTTCTAAATGGTACACAAAAGACTGAAAACTGTGAACCATTCCATAACCCCAACACTCTGGTTGTGTGCATTCTCGTGCAGGTGACTTTTAGATGGCTCACTCTTAATTCTCTTACTTTCTTTCTGTTACAGGTGGGCAGTCTCTTCAGTTATGACTCGACAAAACCAAATTCCCACAGAGGACGGCTCCCGGGTGACCTTGGCCCTCATTCCTTTATGGGACATGTGCAATCACACCAACGGCCTGGTAAAGATCTCCTCCTGGGTTGAGTCTGGAGAGGCCGCTGAGCTTCTGGGTGGATGTTCTACTCAGCTGCCTGTTTCCCCTTGCCAGCTCCCACCAGGAGGAAAAGCAGAAGCAAACCCTGCTGCTTCCTGCTGCTTCTAGTAGCAGCTGGGTGTCCTCTTCACACTGAAAACTGAAGAGGCCAGGCTTAGGCCACTTGGAGAAGCAGCAGCAGCGGCACTTGTGTGTTCCGAGGCACAGCCCTAGCTCTCAGGCTCATTCTCTTGTCTTACTGGACCGTGGACTGAATGGACACACCACTCTGCTATTTTAGTCTCTTACAAGTATGGGTTTATTGAAGGAAACTTTTCGTCTTTCTGGCTTTCTCTCTTATGGCCCTTTCTTTTTTTTCTCTGCTGGCTCCTTTCCACCCCTTGCCCCGCTCTGTTCCTCACCCTCTTTGATTGACCTGCTTTGCTCAGGAGCCCATGTGTGGGGAGGTTTGTGTGCTAGGTTCTGGGCACAAGTGCAGGGCTGCGAGAGTGAAGACAGGACGCATCTTCCTGTGGCTGATTCTGTGAAGGAGGAGGGCAGGTCCTGCTCCTCCGCATTCTTGGGTTCCAGGCAGTGTGAGGCTGAAGCTTTCCCTGTGCTGAGGACTTCCTGGTCCTCACAGGTGGGGGGTGACAAAACCCAGATCATTCTGAAGTCCTCAACACTGCTAGTCTGCAGGGTGAGTTGGGTTTGATTCCTGCTTCTCAGTGCCAGCTTGCTTTGTTATTATTAGCCATATTATAAATAGATTAGAGAAATGCTGAAAATGATTATTTCACATCTATACAGCGGCCAGAGCACATGCGCTCTGCACCAAGCACTCAAGACAGACTGTCCTGTTAATTCTGGTAGTCTTTCAAATCTTAATATTTAAATTGTAGCAAGGAAGAAGAATTACACTTTTATAATTACATTTTTGTCTTAATTTAGATATGCTTAATTTAATTAGCAGGACTAAGAAATAGCATGTTTTACGTTTTCATTAATGAATATAATTTTACATTCTTTGTCCTTTTTTTCTCCTTTAGAGATATTTTTAAACGGATGATAAGCTTGAAATTACACAAAATTTTAAGTAGCTTTAAATATCTGACCTTTGTATTTTCTTTTTCCCTCTTTATATGAATTGGATCACTGTTTCCCAAACTCAATTGATTATTAAAGTTTATTTTCATTTCCAATTTTAAAAAATCAAAAAGAATTACACAACACAGAAGTCTTTGGTAAAGAAAGCCATTCTTCCCCCAGGGTTCCAGTCTCCTCTGGTTTACTAGCTACACAGAAGGGCTACAGCTCAGGGCTCTGCTCTCCTGTCCTTTGACATGTTCGTAGGTGTGCTGACTTGGGCGTTGGTGTTCTTTCCCTGCCAGCATGATAGAGCTGTGCACTCTTGAGAACAGAGGGCTCCTGGCATCTCTTCTCTAATGGACTGTGTGGTTGTGATTGACCATGGCTCTCTGCTGACCCTCAGGAGGTTTGTTCCTTGCCCCACACACCTAACTCAACACCTTGATTTGTTTCCTTTGTCATAAGGTTTCATGGGACATTGAGTGCGGCAGGATTTAAGGAATGGAGTTTTCAAACTGTAAAACTGTGTATCATCTGTGACCAGTTAGCTGCTTTTTAAAGTGAAATGCTTGAACTCAAGCTTGTATTCCCCCATGTTTGTATTGATTCTCCTCGTATTGTTAGGCCACCAGCCTCACGGGAAAGAAAGGTGCACTGACCAGTGCTGTCTGCTTTGAACACTAGTCCCGAACCCTAGGGAAGGCAGGAACAGTGCTGCCTAGGATTTTGGAGAATGTGAGTGAAGTCCTTTGCCACCTGGAGAAGCAGGTTTTAAGAGGTCACAAGGCCCAGCCCTAAGTTATAGAAAACAAGTCCTGTGTGGGGATGGAGGCCAGAAGTCAAGGTTGCAGGGCTTTTCCTCTAGTGTTCTCCGCCTTGTATTGTTGAGACAAGGTCTCCCACATTGAACCTGGAACTCGCTGCCTTGGCTAGGCTGTCTAGGAGGTTGCCTGGCCCCCACCCCCCACCCACTGTGGTGATGTTAAAGCGACACACCACTATGCTTGGGCTCATTTGTTTAAGTTAATGTAAATGCTAGAGATCCGAACCAGTTTCTTATGCTTGCACAGCAAGTGTTTGAACTACTGAGCCGTTTCCCTCATCTTGGAAATGCGTATCTGTAAATCTTGCCTGATCTGTCTAAAATGAACAGAATTGACAGAATTCCTTTCTTGAAGCCATTCCGTTTACCTGAGAAGGATTCTGCTAAGTGGTGTTTACAGGGCATGGTGTGTGTGAGTGTACATATATGACTGTCGGTCAGTGTGGTAAAAATCTTTCAGAGCCCTTCTGTTTAGCTGTTGAAGATGTTTAGATTCCAAACTTAGAGCAGCAGCCCAGTTTTCGTAACCACATACAGGTCTCATCTGTACTGCCGCTGGCTTCTTGCTGTCCCTAACACCATCGCAACCCAGCTCAGAACCTTTGTGCTTGCTGCTGCTCCTGCCCAGAACATTTGTTCCTCAGACGCTAATGAGACTCAAAGTTATTGTCAAGTGAGGCCTCCCTGAGTATTCTTTGTAAGCTACGTATCACCTCTGTCACATAAGCCCCCTTCTTGTCCTCTGTGCATTTCCTGCATTGCCCATGCATTATGTCCCATCTTTTATTTTTTGTAAAGCCAAGTCTTTTGTAGCCTGGACTAGTCTTGAACTTGCTGTGTGGCCATGACCTTGTGCTCCTTTGTCTGAGGGAATCACAGGTGCTCTGCGGCTGCCTCCACCCACTGTTTTGGGGATCCATTAAGGCAGGGTTTTTGTTTTTGTTTTTTTCTTTTCTTTTTTCATTTCTTCATTTTTTGGAGGGGAGGTCTGTCATATCCTAGTATTTGGTGCTTTGAACTCACCAGCATACACACTCTGGCCTAGGACAAAACAGCAGGACACATGGACACAGCTATGATCTGTTTCTTCAATTTTTCCACTGTCTTTTCCAAGTTGAATCAACAAGTATGCATTACTTCATTCTTTCTTCATACACAATGCAAGTAATAGATACACAGTAGGAGGAAATTGAGGGAAGATTGGACTGGTCATGTCCTCAGTATGCTTGAGTGAGTAATCCTGTCACATTCTTCCTCCTGTGATGCTACATAGGTGAGTCTTTGATTCTCCAGGATGAGTGAAGGGGACCAAAAGGAACCAGACAAGTTTACTCAGTCTAGGAGGTTGGCAGTGTTCAGGGATGGGGGCATCAAAATGCACTGTTTACCACACTGGGGGCCTTGTCCCTCTCCTGCCTTGTCCCTCAAGGCAGTCTTTTCAAAGGCAGTATCAGGCATTAGGGACTGTCCATCAGGAACTGGGGACTCTGATTTGAAGAACACTCCTGGTCTCCTGGAGGATTGAGGAGGCAAGTATGCAGATATATGTGGTGGCAGCTGGAGAGGGGAAGATGAAGGGAGGTGAAATGGGGGAAGGTGCCCCAGAAAGAAGACAGGTTTCACAGTCTCAAAGCAGAGCAGGAGTTAAAGGTAGCTTCTCGTAAAAGGGAACAGGACAGTGGCCTATATGGTAGAGAACAAGGTGTTCTGAGTACTCCTGGGAACTTGGCATTGTCCAGAGTCACTGTGTGGTCAGCAGAAGAATTATGGTACAGGAGCTTGTACTACTCAGAAGGGCTTTGCAGATGCTGATAAAGCAAGGGTAAGAGCTGTAGTCACCAGGGGAAACTGAATAAAAAGATTCAAAAGGTGATTAAGAATTCCTGGGCAGTTAAGAGTGCAAGAGAGGTGTACCTGGAAGAGACTTTTCTGTACTGTCTGTACCATATGAGCTTAGAAACGCTCACATTTGTATCTCTTAGCGGAAAGAGAGGAAATAATAACTCTTTACTTTGCCTTTGCTTACCTGAAAGTCTTGGGTGACTTTGTAATTACAGAGGAAAATGTGTCTGTAATGTAGAAGTAGCCCCTTTTCTTGTCCTCTTCATTCTTAGGCAGGTGAAAGAGTCCAGGGCCTTATGCAGTGCTCCACCACTGAACTAGACTCTGCCCCCACATTGATGTCTCACTACAAGTTATATAAAAGTAATACTTCTAAGTAAATACAGGTACCCCAGAGCACCTCCCCTCCCTACTCTGTGTGTGGGCCTGCGACTTTTGTCATCTGTGGAGACCTTTCTCAGGGCTCAGAGGCAGCGATTTTATAATAATGTGTTTGGTGGAGACCTAGAAGTGGTGCACAATGGTTCAGACCTACAGTCTCTGTGTCCATGGAAATGAGACATCCTCACCAGCTCTTTGCTGGACCCTTGAAAGTCTCTGCTGCCTTGGTGCAGTGGGGAGGGGCTTGGACCTGCCTAGGCTCAGTGTGCCAGGCTCTGCTGACTCCCCATGGGAGACCTTGATTTGGGGGATGTGGGGATGTGGGGTGGTTTGGGAGGGAGGGCTGGTGGGTGGGAGGAGGGAGGAGATGGGATCTGTGGGTGGTATGTAGAGTGAATAGAAAATTTCTTAAGAAAAATGGAAAAAAAAGAAAAAAGAAAGTCTCTGCTGCCCCTGTAAGCACCCCTAGACACCTTTGTTCTGAGGGGTGCTTGCCTTATCACCCTGTCTTTCTCTCCTGCCTAGATCACGACTGGTTATAACCTGGAAGATGACCGTTGTGAGTGTGTAGCCCTGCAGGACTTTCAGGCTGGAGATCAGGTAGGTTTCAGCATTCTGTCACTGGCTGTGAGCCAGCCTGTGGGCCCTGAGTGGTGGCTTTGGTCATCTTAAGAGGTATTGGGCGAGAAACCCTGTCTAGAAAAACAAAAACAAAAACAAAAGATATTGGGCATAGGGAGGCGCTGGGACACTGATCCTTAGGATTGTTTTCTGACCAAATCTTGAGACGGAAAGATGCTTTGAATTACACTGTGTCCACAAGGAAAAGAGTGCAGCTCCTTGTACACTTGCACCACTGATGTGGCACTGTTAGCCCACATAGATATTATTTTACAGTACTGAAGCAAATGTTGGTTTCATAAGCTACATTCCTTTATAAAGAGGTGGGATTTAGGTAGCTAAAACCTAAGGGAATTAGAGCAATCATTCCTATCCTCTTGTGCTTTTCACTGTGATATGTACATTTTCTTATCTAATAATTTGGATGGAGGCACAGGTAAGTTTCCCAATAATTTTGCAATATGCATCTATAAATCTCTGCATTTATCAATTGCACAAACCAGCACACAATGGAAAACCAATATAGGAACAGACACTGCCTCCTACTTGATCTCCTCTTGAGAAAAGTTCAGACCCCTCTGTTAGTGTGAAAGTGCACGGGCTGTGGAAGTGGGTTTCTGACAGGAATGAATTTAAATGCCTCTTCTAGAATGTCCCTCTGTTTCAGAAGGAAAGGAAGACATGGCATATTCTAAAGAACAGTTTAAGACGGGGCTGGCTGGGGTTGGATGAGAGGCCCAGCAGTCCTGGGTCAGCATCTCCATGTGCCCCCTCTCCCCTGCCTAGTAGTAGACATATGTTTGGCTTGCCTCTCCTTAAATAGTTCGGGAAGTTAGAAGGGTTGCACATCTTCACGTTCCACACATCATGCTCTACGAAGTGGATGTGTGGTGAAAAGTCTGTTTACTGATGGAAAATAGCATTGCTATATAGAACTAAGCCTTTGCTCTGCTCTGTTTGAAGAATACACACTAAGTTTCTTTTATGTCCTATTTCTTTCTTTACTGCATTTACTCAGATTTACATTTTTTATGGCACTCGGTCAAATGCAGAGTTTGTGATCCACAGTGGTTTTTTCTTTGACAATAATTCACACGACAGAGTGAAAATAAAGCTTGGAGTGAGTAAAAGTGACAGGCTCTACGCCATGAAGGCCGAGGTCTTGGCTCGTGCCGGCATCCCAACGTAAGTAGAAAAAAATATGAGTTGACTCTTTCCTGTGGTCCGTGCAGTATTTCCATTGCATAGTGTTTAATTGGTGTGTTAATAAAACTTCTCCACAGTACTGTGTCTTAATCCCCTTATCCCCGTAACACAGCAAATTTAGACCTTGGAGCTGTGTGGTGATTTACCAGTGCTTCCAGATAGACATAATTGTGTCGCTAGCAGCGTTCACAGCCAGTTCCGGGGAATATGGCCTGCAGTCCTCGTTAAGTTAAATAAGTGCTCTGGTATCATTAATGTCTTTCACCTTGAAAAGGCTAATGACCTGGATCAATTTGTTTTATTTAATTCTTTGCCACCATTAGTTTCTATAATGAAGTCATGATCCTCAGTGATTCCATGAATTTCTGGTTAGATTCTTTAAAATTTTCCTGCATTTGAGGTGTGAAATGGTAAAGAAGATGAGAATTAAGATTTATTAATCCTCCAGGGAGTAGAGGAACCATTCTTAATGAAAATGGATTATCTGGACTTTTTTTATTGAACTTGTCAATATTTGATTAATGATGAAGTGTGAACTCAACATGAGTTATTGTTAATGTGTCTTAAGGACTGTGGGTGTGTTTAATTCTCTCACCATGAGCATGTGGCCCGAGAGGCAGCAGGCATGCTGGGAGGGGTGGCCAGTGCCTGGCAGGGCCTCCCCACCCACCAGCTTCATGCTTTCCAAGTGCATAACTTGGTTATGTGAGGCTCAGCTCGGCTCTCCTTGAGGACCACTGCTGTGTGTGGACCTGGGCTCCTTCCTCTGGAAGAGCTGTGGGGCTGACCTCAGATTTTGGTTTTTTCAGATCCAGTGTTTTTGCATTGCATTTTACTGAGCCACCCATCTCTGCCCAGCTTCTGGCTTTTCTCCGAGTATTCTGCATGACTGAAGGTAAAAATCATTTCAGATGAAAAAAAGATTTTTTTTCTTATTAAATTGTGAAAATGTTAAAGCATTGTGTGTGTGGGGGGGTCAGATTAGAGATAGAATTCTTGAAATGGGAAGAACTTTTTGGTAGAGGGAAGTTGGCAATATTGGAGAAAGAACTAATCTGTTGTACACTGGGATGGCAGAGTCCAGATATCCTGAGAGAGTAAAGAATTCTGCAGACAGCAGCTATATTAGACAGAGTGTTCCTGGACACAGCTAGCTGCTTATTTCAGACCCAGGAAGGATTCAGTCCATGGATTGCTCACCTATTTTCATAGGGCCTTAGAACAAGTCACCAGAGCTCGTTGTGCCTTTGTTCTCCATCCTAGACTGGTTCGTTTGTAAGGGGTGGGGCCTGCTGTCTTAAGCTACTTTCAGTCCTGTGCAGAATGGCTGGACTAGAGAATAAGTGAGAGAGTGACTGAACAGAGAAGCGGTTTTCTAGAACAAAGCCGCCTGAGCATTAGGGAAAGTGCAGCTGGCTAGAACAGTCCGTTGTGGCCACAGAGAAGTGGCTGTTCCTTACTGTCTTGCCTCCATCTCTTGTGGGTTCAGGGCTTGATAGGGAGCTGGATGTGCAAGAACTTAGTCCTAGGATACAGGTAGGCAATATAGACGCTTTTGTAGACCCAGAGTAAGACAGGGTAACTGTCCCTGGAGAGCAGAGCAGACACCTTCCAGAGATTCACCACCACTCATGCAGGAGCTTTTGTGAGCACAAGCTAGGATGAGCTGTGGGATTTTCTTCCACATTTAGCAAGAGAGCGAGAGACGCTGATAATGGCAGCCCCTGCAGCTTGTGCAGTATCTCATGCTCAACATGGTGCTTCCTGTATTTTCATCTCTTCTGCCTTGTGAGCTCTTTCCTGTGGCATTGATGCAGTCTCCAGTTCAAAGACTCCATATGGGAGTTAAGGCAAGGGCTTGACTTGAACAACCTTGACTCAGAACCAACTGCATTACTTCCAGAGTCCATGTACTAGACATTCCCATGTCCCTGCTAATGTGCAGGTAATAGAATTCAAGGAGCAGTTCTTGCTGGAGACAGTGTCTTTGCATGTGGGGAAGGAGGGGAGAAAGGTAGGGCAGTGGGATATTCTCGAAAGAGTGTCCTCAGGGTGGCCAGACTCAGGCTACTTTGGGAAGGGGAGTGACTTGGGAACCTCTGAGGAAGGGATGCCTGGTTTGGTCTAGGGTCAGGCCAGCAGCTGTTTGTATGTTTTGTCCCCAGTCATGTGAGCTGTGTCTAGCTTCTCTGCACATCTGCTGGAGAGGAAGAGTAGTCTCTGCCTCCCACACTGCAGTGTGAGCTAGGGGCTAGGAAGAGTGACAGCAGAGGCTTAGCACTAGAGAGTTCTGGAGAGAATTTTCTGCTTCTAAGGAAGTGGGTTTTTCTTTTCTTTTCTTTCTTTTTTTTTTTAAATCTTTATCTCTAAACAAAGGTTATAAACTGACGAGTGAAGTATCTAAAACCCTGAATTTTACCATAGAACTGGATAGTCATTTTTTTAAGCATCAGATAACATGCATTTTTTTAAAAATCATTTTATGTCTATTGCTGTTCTTTAGTTTCTTTTCAGTCATCAGAAGACAATTTGTCATGTCAAGACAATTGATGTATTCTTTGAATTACTCCAACTAATACTAATAAAAGTTTGGTTTGCTGGCAGCTCAGCTCCTCAATTTGAATTGTAAATAGTGACAGCTGTAGGGCATTTTGCTCTGAAAGAGATACTGTCTCACAGTTACATAAGAAGCATGGGTGTGTTTGTTGGACTGAATAGGATGGGCAGGAGATAAACTGCTCAGAGCCATTGCTAAATTCTTTCTTCTTACATATATTTTTGAAGGTGGTTGAGAGGTTGTGTTTATGTGTAATTTAAATTCCTGATAAGTGAGAGAGAGGCTCATTTTTCCTTGACTAAGATTTCTGTAGTCCATGTATTTGTTCCTTCCTGTCTTTGGCCTATTTGTTACAAGATGGGTCACATAATTACCAATTGGAGGGTCCCAGGGTGATAGTGACTCTCCTCAGTGTCTTTAAGACATTTTCTTTTCATCTTAATTTATTTATGTATATGGATTGTTTGCATGTATGACTATGTATCATGTGTGTGCAGTGCCCACAAAGGCTAGAAGGGAGTATTGAATACCCTGGGACTGTTGTTATAGATGGTTGTAGGCTGCCATGTGGGTGCTGTGACTTGAACCTGGGACCACTGGAAGGGCAGCCAGTGCTCTTAACCCTGACCCACTCCTTCAGCTCCATCTCAGTGTCTTTTTGACCCAGTTGGCAGGACTGAGGTCGTCACTCAGGGTCTAGAAAGAACAGGTCTATGATAGTGAGGGATGTGGCCGTAGAATGTCTTCAGAAAGAGTGAACCCATCCGAAGGCCTTCAGTGTCCCTCTTGAGAGAGTGGTAAGTGAGGCGCATTTGTAGTGCCGAGTCTATACACTGCTTTCAGGGAGGCCTCATTTACCTCCTGGCCTGGAGCTCAGCTCGGTTCTGCTTGGAGAGTCTGAAAGAGGCTAGAATATGCTGGTGCTGTGGGAGAGCAAGAGGGTGGCCTGTTCAAGTGAGGGCTAAGCTGCTGCTTCCTGACTGGCTGCTGTGTGTCTTTCTTGTAGAGGAATTGAAAGAGCACTTGCTAGGGGACAGTGCCATTGACAGGATCTTCACTCTGGGGAACTCCGAGTTTCCTGTCAGCTGGGACAATGAGGTCAAACTTTGGACATTTCTGGAAGATAGAGCCTCACTTCTTTTAAAAACTTATAAAACGACAATTGAGGTAATTAGATCAATGAATGAAGATCATGTTTTGTTGTATTTCTAGTCCTTAATGTATTCTGATTCTTTGCAAAATGTATATTTGACATTCTTTATTCGGTATCAGTGTTTTTCTGTTTATCATGTTTATACTTAATAGCATTGCTGATTTGTTGACAAGTTTTACAAATTTAGTACTTTTTTTGGTTTTTCGAGACAGAGTTTCTCTGTGTAGCCCTGGATGTCCTGGAACTCACTCTGTAGACCAGGCTGGCTTTGAACTCAGAAATCTGCCTTCCTCTGCCTACTGTGTGCTGGGATGGCATGTGCCATCACTGTCTGGCTCAAACTTAGTACTTTTAAAAACTGCTTTTAATTCATATGATGCCACAGACATGAATTTGTATTTAGCTTAAAGAACTTTATCACCCTTCTACCCCCGCCCCTCTCTCACCTTCTCTTTTTCTTTCTTTTGATCCAACGTGGTACATTACTGGGAATTGAACCTAGGACCTTGCATGTCAACAAAAACCCCAGTCCTTCTCTACTTTCAAGGCAGAGCCTCACGAAGACTGGCCCTGAACTCTGTAGCCCACCCAGTCCTAAACATAGAACCATCCTGTCTCAGCCTCCTGACTAGCTAGGATGATAGGCTGTGCACCAGGCCTGGCTAGAAGGCTCATTTGTCTCTTAGTCTTTAATTCATGTCCTTCACCTTGGGCCCAACATGAAGGCTCCAGTCAAGGTGATTAAAGTAACGCCCTCCATTTTGTGTTGGCTCCATTTGACTTGGCCTTTGTTTTGAGAGATACAACTTACTATCTAAGATTCGCAAGTCAAACTAGTTTTGATGGGTACATTAAGTTACCAGGTGATCTGAGTAGCTTCTAGCATCCTTAACCCCCTCAGGCTGACCTACTGCCCTTGGCAGCTTTGCTGATTTAGAGTTCTTGTCATTAATTTGGTGTCACCCCCCTTCTCCCCAGGAAGATAAGATCGTCTTGAAAAACCCTGACCTGTCTGTCCGTGCCACAATGGCCATCAAATTGCGCTTGGGTGAAAAGGAAATTTTGGAAAAAGCAGTGAAGAGTGCAGCCATGAACCGGGAGTACTACCGAAAACACATGGAGGAGAGGGCTCCGCTGCCCAGATACGAGGAGAGTGACCTGGGACTCTTGGAGGGCGGTGTGGGGGACTCTAGGCTCCCTCTGGTCCTGAGAAAGCTGGAGGAGGAGGCAGGTGTGCAGGAGTCTCTGAGCCTCACGGAGACTGTCAGCAAAGCCAAGGCTGCTGAGAACGGGCTCGTCAATGGGGAAAACGTGATCCCTAATGGGACCAAAGAGTCTTCAGGCAGCATGGGCGAAGAAGCGAAGGAGCGGCTCTGAGACGCACTCGTTGGGAATCCAGTCAGCAGAAGTTGTGGACAGCCCGCTACATCGCCGTGTTCCTTGTTAACATTTTTCTTTTCGCAGAGAGGAAATATGTTTTTGCTGCTTTATATAAAAGTGATTTTTAAGTTATTTTAAAGATCTAGCTTCCCTTTTTGATTAAGATTGCCATCTTGCTTCTGGGCTGAGCTAGTCAACAGCGACAGAGGGAGGATGAGGAGGAGGTGCCTTTGGGAGACTGTGCAGAGCAGTTGTAGACACTTGAGTCTCTTCCTGGGGAAGAGTTGAGGTCCTCCGTCAGCTGTGCTCTGCAGGCCTACCATCCTTACTCCAGAATGAAAGCTGGCTCTGCCTCCTGCTGAGGAGCCAAGGTCGGACTCTAGGTGTTCAGCAGACCGTGGGGATGAGGCACAGTGGAAAGAGAGCCAAGGGAGGTCTGGGCACATCTTTTTTTTTTTTTTTTTCCTCCTTAAAAATAATATCCCCAGTACCAAAAGACAAGGTAAGGTGGCAACCTGATTTTTAATGGCTTAAAATGTTGATGATGATCTTAATTATATAAATACACACATATATCTAGTGATTTCTAAGGATTTGTTTTCTTTTTGTGTTCTGTTTTGCTGTATTAAAAACGTGTCCTTTTCCTGAAATCAAAGTAGGACTTGTGTCCTCTTCCTTAATTTTAAATGCTGACTCTGATTTCAGAGGTGCACTGACTTCTTCCCGTGATGGCAGTGGACTCTTGCAGACACAGCCGCCACAGCTTCATGCAGTGGATTCAGGATGAGGTGGCTCCCTGGCTTTTCCAGTTTTCACAGGCTAGAGATTTTCAAAGCTACCCTTTTGAGTAAAACCCCTTATTAAAAGACAAACATGACTGGTGTTTTTGTTTGTTTGTTTGTTCCTTTCTTTGGAAGTAGGCAGACCCTTTGAGTCAAGCTTTTATGCAGACCATCATGCCACATATTCTCTGACCACTTGGGAACTTTTGCCATGCCACGGGCTATGTTCATCACAGACACAGAGACTTGATGGGAGCATGCCTGGATGCCCAGAGGCCTGCAGCAGCCCTGTCCCTTCTTAAGCTGCCAGCGGGATCCCAGGCCACAAGGATCCCAGGCCACAGAAAGAAGAGAGAGAAGAGAAGGTTGGCTTTCAGGGGATGTGGAGGGTGGGGCAGTGTCCCTCTGGAGGAGTGGATGAGATCTGTCACCAAAAGCATCTAGTTTTCAGGCTACTGATTCATGTCCAGTTTTCCTTGACCATACATTTTTATGTCATCAGTGACTTCTGAACTGACAAAGATAGCTCATTTTGAAAACTACCGTGTAAATGGTTCACTGTGGTTTGGTAAGAGCTGTAGAGATACAGGTAGTTGTGTAGCATCCATGTTCCTGCTCAGAGGAGACATGGATATGATTTGCTTGGCTCTCTGCTCTGGGTTCAGGTGGGTAGTATACTGGGCAGGACCTTAGATCTCAGCTGGACAGGCTCACCTGCTGCACTGGTTGCAGTACAGGCTTGTGTGAGGCAGGGCCCATCTGTAACTACCTGCTGCTGTTGTGAGAAGACGTCACGCCAAGTCTCTTGTCAGCCTTATACTGGGGACACTTTACTGTCCACGGGGAGTTTGCATACTGATCTCTGTGTCCTTGAATCTTCTAGTTAATGCTGCTGAAACAGTAAGTTTTGCATTAATTTGCTTGTAGATAGTGTTTTACTAGACTAAAAGCTTTCAAGCCTCATGCTAAAAATGTCTTGTGCATACTTGTGTACTGTCCTGGAGTAAAAGAGCATTGTAGCCTGGGGTAGATTGTAAACTGTTTTCTGGGGAAGAGAGAAAGGATTCCAGCCCCAGTCCCAGAACACCTTTGACAGACATGGTGACACCCATTCCTGGGGCCCCACAGTCTGCTCTGTCCATCACTTCTCCATCACAAAGTCTGTGAGCCGTTGGACCACCAAGTGACTGCGAGTGTGATGTCCGAAGGCAGAGTGGCTGTTGAGCAGCGCTGCTTTCCAGAGGCAGAGGCTTCCCTACAGGTACTCTTGAGGGGGAAGCACAGCTAGTTTCCTACCTATTCACAGACAGAGTGCTACTTCATGGGACCCCAGAAGCCACAGTGTCCCCATTCAGAAATGGAGGGTATTGAAGAACCAACCCTCATTGCCGTATGTGATGAAAATGGATCTTCCTCTCACATCATGTTGAAGTTTTCTTTCTCCCTAGAGCTGTTGGACAAGAGGCTGCCGAGGACAGGCTTAGAAGTGCTGCCACCATCACCTGGCCTGTAAGAGCATGAGGTTCACTGGCCTAAAAACACCTACTTTTCCCTACACACCGCCAATCGATTGTTTTCTCCCAGTAGTTTCTAAACAGGCTCACTAAGGTGCACTTCATGTTTTAAAGAGAGATGGGGCAATATGTTAATAATATCTCCAGGCTCCCATTATATACAGTGTTGCTGAATTAAATATTTACTTAAAATGAGAAAACTGGGCTGGGGATGTAGCTCAGTAGGCAGAGTGCTTGCCTAGTGTGCACAAAACCCTGGATCCAATCCTTTGCACTGCATAAGGGGTATGGTGGCACACATCTGTAATCCCAGCACTGAGGGTAGAGAAAGGAAGATCTCTGGCCTGCATAAGACTCTGTTTCCAGTTAAAAATAAAAATGCCGGGGGTGCTGGAGAGGTGACCAGGTGGATAGTATTTGTTGCAAAGTATATGGATCTGAATTGGATCACTAGAACCAATGTGAAAAGGTGGATATAAAGGTGTGTCTTGAGATCTGCTTAAAATCTCCACAAAGCACCTGGAGGACACCCCAGAGTAGCTGCCTCTCTAATGACCTTACTCCCCATGAAATGTCAGTGTTCTTTCTGCCCTTGAACCCTCTCCACCTTTCACTCATGCAAAGTCCCTTCTCCAGGGTGGCATTAAACAAACTGTTACTACAGGGTCAGTGAGTGCTAGGACTTTCCAGACTGTCTGCATTTGAGTCTGTTAGCAGGGCCATAGCCTAGGAAGTCAGGTGGACCTGAAGTAAATCCTGACAACAAGTGGACTGATGCCCAGGGTGGGATTATAGTTGTTCTCTCTCCTTCTCTCTCTCCCTCCCTTCCTCCCCACCTTCTTCCCTCCCTCCCCTCTCTTTTTTTTTTTAATTTTTTGCAAAAAGATTTTGTTCAGGCCATGATCCTCCTGCCTCAGCCTCCTTATTGCTAAGATTACAGGCATGCACCTACTCCTTGGTAAGAGGCTTGGATTTCTTGACTACAGAGTGGAATAGACATGGGAGGTTGTTGGGAGAATGCCAAGGATGTAGTAAGATTCAGTAGCCAGTTCCCTGGGCTGTTGAAGGAATCATGGCATAAGCTGAAGACAGTAATCACATCCCTGGGAAAGGGCAGGGCTCTCTGGTGGGGGGAGAATTCCCTGGGATTCTAACACATGGCCTTAGCTCAGGAGGCTGCCGTCATATCCCCCATGTACATTGAAAACATTATTTTATACATATTAATGTCACTGTGAACTCAGTTTCACATCTTATAGATAGCTCAAAATAAGCCCCAAATGTTGATGGAAATGACAGCTGACTCAAGTCACAGCAAGAGATGGCAGTCAGAGCCGCATGCACCTCAGTTGTACAGTTCTGGAAATAATACCACAGCTGGCACCAGAGCATCCTGTCGAGCAAGTCCTAAAAGGCAAATGATGGAGACTTCCTGTTATCCCCTTCCCCCAATCATGAAGTTTGTTCCTTTCTAGTCATTGGTATTTGTTGCAATAACTAGTGTTGGGCGTATGTTATCCAGTGATTTCAGTGCTGATACCAGGAAGACAATTAAAGCCAGGGATTTGGTCCTAATACTTCTTGGACTTTAAAGGGACCGGAACTGGTGTCTTAGAAAGATTCTTTCAGGGGAAAAAAAAAAAAAAA